>DWGJ01005053.1:0-10829 GCA_018246895.1 Aspitha aspitha aspitha
GCCTTCCTCAATATGTAGACTATTCAATACAAACATTTTTCAATTGGAACCAGTCCCTACTTCCTGATATTAGCGGCTTCAATCAAACAAACTTTTCAGCTTTATAATATTAGTGTAGATAAAAAATCACAACGGGTCCCACACTCAGTCATATTATATAGATATACTACGATGACGGATAGTTAATAAAAGTCCATGTTTACATTTTTAAATATCCACAACTTGAAACTCAAACACTGAGCAACCACTACAACAAGAAGCATCAACGTTTGTAGAATTTCCTAAAATAATGTTAATAGGTTTCCTAATACATGGCCAGCGATTAATGTACATAATAATAGCCTGTGTACTTAATATTGTTTTTATCAAAATACATTGTGTCAAAAAAAGTTCCGATTCGAGTAACACAATAATAATCGTAGGACTTAGTTATTTTTACATACGTAATTGAGGAAAAACAAATGTATATACAAATAAATATTCAATCCTCTTTCTACTTGGTTGCAGCCAGCCATTTACTATTCTTTTATAAAAATCTTATCAGGTTTCAATGCCCAAATTCCCCTGCCTCAAATCTAGATAATCAAGTATTGGAATATTAATTTTTGATTCCAACTTCGAATCGAATAACGCAAATACAAAACAGTTTTCCGGAAGGATCTCGAATATTCCCTTCAAACGGTTATCAAGTTTCACACTGAAAATCATCAATAACACCGTAACTAACTAAGCGACATCGTAAATTAAGTGTAACATAGGACATTTACAACAACCGGAAAGATTCCAATCGGTAAGTATATCCAATCAATATCAAACGACTTTACCGTATATAATTTTGACGTACTAAATATAAGCAAGATAAACTAACTGAACGAATAACTTATCGCACTTTGTATAAGTGCATGGTATTAAAAATATATGTAACGAAACATATCGCTCACTAGTTATTTCTTGCGTCTTTACTCGTGTTCCTGTAGAAAAGTGTGATTTTTCAGTCTCATATAGTATTTTGCATCCTGGGCCGAATGAACAGTAGCCGCCGTACGGAGTTTCATCAAAATAGCTATATTACTTTTACGCGATGAGCAGAAAACTGTTGTTTCCTGGTACTGTTTTAAATAGATACCTACAACTTTTTATCTAACTATAGTCACGCGTATGTCCCATAGAGGTTGGTGGAGACGAAGCCTTTCATGATAAACTTGTATCGTTTCTCCTAGTTTCATCAAAGTTATCCGTCCTCATCTATTAGGGTTCCTCTTGACCTGGACGAGACAGACGTTTCATCCGGGAAAAGCCAATGCCAACCGTTAGGTTAGGTTAGGTTAGTTGCGGTGCGGTCGTAGAGATCCCGGAGTTCTCCACATAACGCCGAGGATGGCCACCGAGGGGGTTTTAGTGGGTAGAAATCCTACATAACCCGGTGTTTCTCCCAAGGCACCTTAGTACCTTTTGAAGGTTCCCCTCGTCACCAAAAAAAACAGGGTTGCTCTTGACCTAATCTTCTCACATTGATGTCACACGACCTGCTCAGTCATGACAAAGCGGCTTTTCGAAGTCCTTCGCGCCTTCATGGAAAACATTACACAGGTTGCGAGCCACGTCCTATAAATTGATCTTAAATTATAAATTTCTTTCTAGTCGTCTCGACTTCGTTTGGGTGGAACAATCTATGTAAACACTGTACGTAAGCTACTTACCTGACCCCTACCCATAATTATTTTGTTCTAATTCGTAAGACAAAAAGTAGTTCACTACACAAGCAATATATGTAGGTTGAAAGCAAGTATATTGTAAAGCGAATGCATAAGGTAATAAACATATTTATTTATATAAAATATGCTTCCCACTCTCGGTATTTTTTATTCCAAGGTAATAATTTCAACGGTTTTGATGTAAAACGTAACATACAGATAGATTTATTGTGATATTAACGATTACATATGCATATAAGACAAATTGAATTGTCGTGTCGTCCGATGTGTATCTAGATTTGTATGAAATATGAATGTTTGGTATAAGTATTATCAATATGTTTCATAATTATGCAGATAGGAGGAACAGGAGGTGAACAGATTAAACAATATTTTGCCGCCGTGAACGTCAGTACATTAACTTATGTTTTAAATTTTTATATTTTGCATGTTGGCAAAATACGTACGCGCATAAAGGTCAAAATATCAGAGTATGTTATAAAGCATTTTAAAGTTTTCTAAGGTGTCTGAAAAATCAATCCGCACCTGATCAGCTTAATAGACGAGGGCCTTAAAATCTTCTATTGTGACAAGGAACCTATGTTTAACAGTGCGAACTATAAAATGTATTGGCCATTTTTACAGGGATTCTGTGCAGATTGAGAATAATACCCAAAATATTTAGCTGAACTGGTAAGGATTGGACTCCTAATAACATTTCATTCCTAAAATTCAATACTGCAATAAAGAGAATTAACAATTGAACTAATTGATTATTTGAATGTTGTTCTGTGACTGTGTCCTTTTCTTTACATTGAAAAAGTGTGTCGTGACGATTAACAAGAATTAATTATTGAGCTCTCTGTGTGGGTGTGCATAAATAAATTGAAAACACTATACATTTTAGAGGACACGAACTTGTATCAATGCCCTTGATTGTGAAGCTCGTAAGTCATTAGCAGTCACCCTAACGCTGATCGACGTGAAGAACTAATGATTCGGCTCTTAGGCCTTAATGCAACGGTGCAAGGTGCATGTTGCGTGTGCTCGGAACAAGTGACGAAATGAGAAACACATGACAGCGGCGTCGTTCCACATTTGTTTGACAGATGGATGTAAGAGTGAGATTGTTTTGTTGCGAACACATTTAATGGGACGTCGGCGGTTCTGAAAAGGGCAAGGGACACTAAGGGTGCGTTTCCATCAGGGATGAGCGAGGATGGGTAGCGAACAATGTGTTAAGAACCAATAGGATCCCTTCATTTCTCTCTCCTACTGGTACTCCTACTATTAAAGATCTAATATCTAGATTTACTTCCAGTATAAACTATTGCCACATGTAGGAAGGGATTTAGAAATGGAAATTAAATAAAATGTTTACTTTAAAACACATTCAGTGTTATTTAATCGACATAAAAAGATACAGGAAAGATTCCTTGTAGTTTCTCATTATACACGTAAAATATAACTTAGCATTTTAAATCCATCAATTATAAGTCTAAATACTTTAGTATTGTACAAATTCACAGATAAAACAACATATACTCATCTGCGAATTAATACCAAAACGCTTTTAATTCACCAAAAACCATGAAAAATAAAAAATAAACTTACGTACATTTAAAAAATCAATTTTCTGAAATTTGCAAATTAAATAAAAATCAATCTCTAGTCACTTCATTTCGTTACATATAAGTTTAGAAAATTAATTTAATTTAATCAGAGGCACGCATTATTGTGTCGACAAAGGTGACAAAATCAATCCAACAAACTACACGAAAAACTTTCATCAACTATTCAATAAATTGTTAGCAACCTTAATAGGAATTTAGAGTATTCATTCAGAGACGGCAAACGATTGCTTGCGAAGGTACTCGTTGGCAAATAAAAATCAATAGAGGCTTAAATATCTAACAATTTTCTTACATTATCTGAAAAATATATTTATATTTAATCATCTATCTTCAGAAATACAACAACGTTACTCGTTATATAAATCTACACTTACATCAATTTTAAATAACTCTTATATCTGTCGAAATTTGTATACCGGCGAAGCTAAAGAAAATATAAACGCAGCCTGTTGTAAAAAATACACAATATTGAACACATTGTGATGTACAAAAAGCATATATACGGTTTAATAAACAAACCTTATACGGTGTGAACGACATTCATTCGAAAATGTAACTAGTTCGGAAATAAATACACAATGAAGCGGCAAAGCGGTATTTTGTTGGTTATGTTCTTAAATGATACTGTGATATTTATATCGTCACGATGATTACCCAGGATTAGGTACAAAATAAGCTCGTTGAACACACAAAAGTCGTCTTTAGGTGTTGCCACCTCTATTGTCAGTTTGAGCGTCAAACACGAACCTGATCCAACACAACTATTCGACTGGGAATACATTAAGGGTGACGTCTTATTTATAAACCACTTCTAGGAGACTTCCTAATCTAAGGCATGCATGAAAACGTGCTATCAACGGGTCAAATAAAATGTTAAAATATCAAGTGGTAACATTGTTTGACAAGTAGTTACAATTATTATGATATATAACAGCAACATAAGTTTACTAAAGCTTGGCTATATATTTATGCTTAAATATTATCATAAGATTTAAAAGTATCGTTAATTCTCTCTTATCCAATATAAAATTTGCAGATATCGTGTTAACGTGGTATTTATGATCAGCAATATCGGCGATCTACGTGATAATTTAACGGCTAATCCATAGTAATAAATAATAGTGGCTAGGACATTTATTTGAGTTCGTGCGTCACACACACGAAAAATCTTATACTGAAACGCCAGGATGAAATCGTGACCCAAACGGTACATAGAAATGATTAAAAACTAGCAAATATTTAAATTTGATAGCTATGTAACCAAGAGTAGCAAATAGGAATAGATAGAAGCACTTTAGAATATGTACGGGTGGAAAGCATGTTCTAGAATTGAAAAACATTTTTTTTCAAAACAGGAAAGTTTGCATTGATCGCACATTGAACCATGCAGCCACCAACAATCCAAAAATATTATATCTATATATTATCTTTCACCCTAATAAATTCCAATTAATTGCAATATAATATTAAATCATATATTATTGCATATAAAATCTTAGTAAGACAGATTATTATCATATACATGTTTAGTTTTTACATAAGTATGTAAAGGATAAATTTTTCAAATGATACGTTTAATTTAGATCAAATGAAAAAAATTTAAGTAATCATGCTTAAATACAGTATCTTCTAAGATGCACAAAAGTTTTACAAGGCATCCAATACCCATAATGGGAATAATTTACACTCAACTGACATATCACCAATAATCGAGCAATTTGAATAATATCATACTAAAATTTAATTTACAAATTTCTCCTAAATCTTTTGATATACTCTAATGATAAAATCTTTATAGGACGAGCCTATGAACGCATACGCCAAAGAATAAATATGTCAATTCGAAAAGAAATAAAAACACCAAAGCATAGGGCAGACGGAATGATAAGCACGTATTCCACAATAATACTTCAGCGATACAAAAACAAGAGAAGGGTAATGATTTTAGGATAGAATTCGTTATAATATTAACAACATGTCATACAATTAATGATATTCAGTGATCGTTTGAAAAATCTGTGTTGAAGCGAGAGCTACGTTGTATCTATTTTTCATTATTCCCGACACACAAAACGTGGGGTTATCAAAAACAAGAGTAAATAGGTACTTTCTAGAACAGCTTGCTACATCTTAGACCTCACCATCATGTGAGTTCGCTGTCAAACGCAAGCCTATTCCTCAAAAAAAATATATATAAAAATAAAAACCTTAGTTCAACGTCATAGACAAGATTATGACAATTTGTGATGACCTGATGACAATGAATTTAACTATAGACAATAAACACGGCTGTATTAAAAATCGCTAAATAATCAGTAAGCTGGACACTGTATTTTACGCCAATCACTATACATCACAATATTCTTACTACACTCATGAAAGCTTTTTAAAAAAGTACACGACTTCACTATTTATATCACATTTAATAATTTCCGACAACCCAAGGGTCATTGACCTCACTCATAATCTACAGTGAAAAAAAATTACCTACTATATATTTAAAAATGCATTCGTATTTCTATGTGCTTGTGCGGCACAATCAATTGCAAAACTTCTTCGAGACTAACCTTCGTATTAATCAGTCGATGACATATTGTTTCATTGTCCAGAACTTTTGTGGATACCCAATATGATAAATATACTATTGTAAAAGGCTACTACGTTATTTTAATAATAATATCACGTATATCTCTTATAGAGCTTTGTATACGCGGTTCGTATAGGATTCACCCACTAAGAGCACACTTATAAAATTGTCAATATTATGTAATTTTAAATTTTGGTCTCCACAATAGTGTGCTACACTAATTCTTCCAATGCGTCTTCCCTATTGAACTGATGTTTAACCAGCGCCTCTATGACGCGGCTCTCCGGAAAACCAAGGTCCATCAACTCAGACAAGATCAGGAGCCCTTCTATTACCTGGAACATTTAAATCAATCATTAAATTCGCGCAGTGAGTACCACTCGATTGACTCCTTTCAAAGACAGAATTAACAACTTCCTAGATAAAGAAAAACAGTCTGCTAAAATGAATAAAGAGAAAAGTTAAATATTTCAACATCAAGTGACACATCAGCTTCAAGCAGCTTGTCTATATATGTATGCTAATATTATAAAGAGGAAAGATTTGTATTTTTGCATGTGTGTGTATGTAATGAATTGGCTCGAGAAGTACTGGAACGATTTCAAAAATTCTTTCATCAACTGAATGCTACTAATTGGTAAAGAATGTCTAAAAAACCAATAAATCGTTTAATTTTGTTTTACACAATTGAAATTTTAGTAGGGATTCCTATGGTTTTTCATAATAGGGTAAACTTCCAGTCATTGGACAGTTAAGGAGCATTTGGAGGTTTTGAGTAGTTTTTCAACACATTTACAAAGATTGCTGCTAATATTATTGTTATTTTATTACTTTAATATGTACATTTGTGGAAAACATTCTTAAAAACAGCATTTACCATCAAACATGCGAAAAAAATACTGTTAAAGAAATATAATTTAATACTTTTATTAACTTGACTTGTATGTGTCTGGGTATGAAACGAAATCTTTGAACTCGATTTTATTCAAATAAAAATATGGCAAATGTCTTAAAAAAATTGTACAAATCACCTTGATACTAAAAATTGAATTGCCGGTATAGCTAACATTATTGTTATAAGTATATAAGTTGATTAAGTTTTGATTGATTCATGTTTATTTATTTGATTGATTGATGGATTATTCAGTTTATGAAAATTGGCTTACCTTTTTGTCATTACAACCAACAATTCTACAGACCCGTGCAACTCTGTCAAGAGGAAACCCCATGGCTTGGATGTTTTTACAAGTGCGCTGCAATTTTTTAGGTAGTGAATCATATGGATTTGGTAATGTTTCAGTGTTATCGAAAGACAATCTCTCCTGCTTCTTACCACTGGATGATCCAGAATTAGTAGCTCTCGGCAGTGCAGACTTGCTCATGGCTCTAGACCTCGCCGCTAGTTCCTCGTTCAACTCCCTCACGATATCGGGCACACTCCGAGACCTAGATTTGACTAGGTTTTGTGAACTGGCAGGTTGGTTATGATTCTGGTCTTGTATATTTTTAGCCTCCGGTATAGTATATGGTTGTTCCATGTACTCCATGGGTACATGAGGGTAGTGAAAGTAATAAGGCTGAGGAATGTACGACGATCCATTTGGTACTTGAGTAACTTCGCCAGAGGTTGTTGGTAACTGGCTGTAATATGGATCAGATACAGGGTACGGTTGAGCTGGTACTAAGTAGTGGTAATTTGGCATGTAAACATTCTCTATAGGCATGGGGTTATCACAGACAGGTTCGGCCATGTAGTAACCATTTGCCACGGGATAGTGAGGTGGCGTAGTGTAGATTATACTGGGACCTTGAATTGGGTGTTCCATATATGCATTGGGTAAGTATGTGAGACCTTCGATCTGTGCTTGACTAGCACAATTAGCATAGGCCGGGTAGCTTGGGTCTGCGTATGGCTGCTGGGGCTGACAAACGGCTCCTGACTCCCTCTGACTTTGCAACACTTGCGCTAGCAACTCCATATCATTAATGGTCTTTAATTCTACATTATCGAATGGGCTCGATGTATCATTTTCAAAGTCCTTGAATGTTAGCATTTCTACATTTTGATTGTAGTGAGGTATCTTGGCTACTTTGGGGGCTAGTTTCAGTTTCTGCAGGGGGTCGGGGTCATCTAATAAATTGCTTTGCTGGACATTCGCCGGGACCTGTATAGGTTGGAGGATATTTTGTTGAGTCTCAGTTGATGTACATGGGTAAATGGCATCGACAGTTCCTCCATCCGTCTCTGGGCTGTTATCTTGTGTGGGGGTAGCATCACAGGTCCTATCGACCTTATCGTCCGGGGAGATAGCACTTATTTCGTCGGTGCTGGGATAGGAGACTTCGGACACGCTCAACTGTTTCAACTTTTCCTCGGCTTCGGCGGCAGCGATCGCGTCTAGCTTCTTCTGCTTTGCTTCCTCCAACAACTGCAAGCGATGACGCCGTTCGCTTTTCTTTATTTCCTTCGCGCTCCGCAGCTCTTTCAGTTTAGAAAGTACGTTCCGCTCGAAAGTGGTGCAATATCGAACGCTCTCGATCACGGTCTTAGCTCGCGCCGGACAATCCGTTATACCGTAGGGCAAGTCGTAACTTGGCGGCCGCTTGTACTTTTCCGATATCTTTACAGGAACACCGTCCATGTAATTCCCGAAATGTGACATATCCATGCACCTCCGCTGAGGAGATAGTGATAATAATCAAACAATGATACGACAAAGTTTATTTATTTTTATAGACTTTTTGCACTTTTAAGGTTACATTGTACTCTCCAACGTCATCACTTGTAGCACAGAACTCGAGGTTATAGAACTGAGGTGTCACGATCCATATTGGTTTCCATAACCGCAAAGAACGATTTTTAATCATGCACAAAATAATTTACACGATAAAATTATTATATTTTGCGATTTGACAAAACCATTACATGTCAAATGTCAAAAACATTTTTTACAAACAACAAGGCGAAAACAATCACATGACTTTGTCACAGGCTCGGAATCACATGGCTTGGACACTAAAGTAGCTTGCATGGAATTGTATTTTTTAATATTTACATGTAATCCACTATTGAAATTTTTGATTAAAATGGTAATTGATTAATTTGAAACAATAAAACATTGAATTTCATTGACTGTGTACTATTAAAATATACAATATAGTACTGGCTTAAAATGGAACGGTGAAAAGTTTGAATTAAAAAAATTGCTACAATCACGTGTACCCTACTCTAGACGTCGTCAGATGTCGCTAGTATTACTCACAAAAGTCATGGCGGATTTTGTTCAGCTTGTGAAGAAATAATAGTTAATCGTGGGTAGATTTATTATTGTCGGCGTCGAAATATTTATAGCTCGTTCTGTTGGTACGGTGAGAGCCAAGCGACAACCACGCCAGACTGACCACGGCATCAATATCAGAGCTAAACGCTGTCGAAGACGTTTGACTGTTCATCTCGGATTTCGGTGTTAAGAGTAATTTGAAAGAAAATCACCAATTTCGACGCCTCACCGAAATAATCAAATATTACGTCTAGCATGACGCAATAGCAGACCGTAAAAACGCTGCACGTCATTATATTTAACGGTCGGAACACAGGTCGGTACGTCAGATATTTGTTTTAATATGTATCGTTGACGGAATTACCGGTTGAAATCTCGTGACCGATGACTTCTATCCACAGATTTCGAGACAGTGATGAATGAAGGGGCGCCTATAATGTATCACGGCAGCAACGGGCTGAACGGTCCGGGACCGATGTACATGGTCCAGGGTCAGGTGGAGAGGCAGCCAGCGCGTCATTACCCGCTGGAGATGTTGCAAATGATGGGAGGTGTGGGCGCGCACGGAGGCGGATCTCCGGGCCAAGGCACGCCGCGTCGATGGCAACCTCGAAGGGATCGTCCACCGCCTGCTAAGGGTGACAACAGTGCCTTTGGATATGACTCGGACGACTCGAGCCTATCCAGCAACGCCTCTGGTTCCAACAAATCTACTGAAAAAGGTAATTTGGAGGTTATTTTTTTGCATTGATTTTTTTATACTTACCCTCTATTTTTTTGGACTGAACCTTAATTTTGAATGATTTTTCTCAAAAGCGATCAAAAGTATTTACAAGCCTAATGGAACTCTTTGCATATGTACCAATAGTAAATTAAATGAAAAAATTATATTACAGTAATTTAAATGAATTAGTCCAGAGTATATTCAGCAAGTAAGAGGGTCTTCAATCATAACGAGTCTGGTGCCACAACCTATGTTAGCAAATGTGACTAGTAGTGGTTTTAATTCGAAAACAAATACTAAATTCCCTCTTTTTGTATTATGATGGTGAAGTTTATACATAATACATCAACAAATTTCCTCATTGTTTCTAATGGATATTTCTAACGTCAACTTTCATTAAATCAGAGTTCTGATATTTATATTAGATGACTTGCCAGCTTGTTCGCAGATCTGTTTGTCATTAACAGATTTTATTGAGTAATAGTATCATATATGAGTTTGCAGTAATTTTAATCATGGATAGTTATTTTAAGCTACAGAAGAATTTGGTATATGTGTATGATATCTAAGTGATTTAACCTTGTGTACCCTACTCATAAGTTAGTGAGCAGGTGTGATATTTGTTTTATATAACTACTGTAAATACAGCATGGTGAATTTTCTATGCGATATTTTAAAGCCTATTTTAGACAGTAAACCAATGTTGGAGACCTATTGGTGTCTACCCGTTCAGGATAAACATTTGTGCCATGAGCATTGTATGTTGTCCGAGTGTAATAAGAACAATTTGAGTATTATATAGTGTGTATGTTATTAGCTGTAACTTTAGCAATAATAGTTTACACATAGGCTAGCATTTGGCCACTATCTCGCCTGATGGTAAGCGATGATGTGGCCCAAGGTGTAGCA
>DWGJ01005054.1:0-10828 GCA_018246895.1 Aspitha aspitha aspitha
CATTATTATTGAAAAATATTAGCGTTCTGCACTTCTCCTACACATAAACTATAAGTGTGCCAAATTTCATACTCGTCGCTTCACGTATTAATTATAATAATTAATATATAGAGTTGTATTGACTGCCACATTTTTTTCGTCCCACTGCTGTCACGGTTCTCACCTACAATCGCGTGAGACCTGCAGCATACTGCACCACCTTTTTAAACTGAGTTTAGGGTATGCGACAAGGTTTTGCCAATTGTTGCCCAAACCTGGACCAAAGTTGCTGAACGCTTCGACGCGCGGACACGCTTATTTTTAAGCAAACGAAAATCTTTGTCAGTGGTAAAAAAACTATATCACAGTGGCGAAGTGGAAACTGACATCTCACCTCGTTACGGCGAAGTTAGCCGAACTCCGGCTAACCGGTTATCTCGCTTTCACGAACAATTTAATAATGAAATAAAGCGGCGAATAATATTTGAATTTTCCTTTTTCACTTGCCACCTACTCCGAACTACGGGCTCGTGGGGTTGTGCGAATACTAATATGTTGTTTTAACATCAGTTCGGGTTTAGGTGAGAAGATGATTGGACTGAATCACTTGGTTTAACGTTGTAGAACACCAAGCGGGATTATAGGTTTGAGGAAAAAATTTATGGGCTAAGGAAACATACCTAATAAAAATGCCATACGAAAATTTAAAATAACGGTTACATTAAATTTTGTGCATGGTTTTGTATCCAATGGGCACAATTTTTTGAACAATCGGGAGGTTTAAATCGAAAACAATGAGTTATCCAAGTTATCCCTGCCGAAACATACATATCTCATACTAAAACTGAGGTGGCATACAGCGATAACTAATCGTTTTTATCACAAATGGATGTGAGGAACACAAAAACGGATAAACATGAAAATGAAAAATGTTTTTATTGCCACCAACATAATGAAAACCAAAAGTAAATATATATAGAAATCAAACAAAAAGTAACAACTAAATAGGGGCCGATGCGTAACATATACATAGAAGTAACATCAAGATATATTTGCGGTCAATTAGTATCCCAACTTATATTTCACCTGGATTCATTTAATTTGCGTTTCGGCGGTTGCGCTCAGTAAAAGGATGTGGCTTCTGAAGCAGTCTTGTAAACATAAATCGTACACAATCTGAGGGCGAAATATGGCGCCGATGAGTTATGTAAAGGGCGCGTTATCGCACCCGACCTGCCCTGCGCGAGCTATCTTCCACTTACACCTTCAACCAGTTCCACACACTAAGACTATTACCTTTATAAAATACTTAATGGCCTTTTTACTTATATTGTAATGTCAACTTCTGTTAAAACATACGTAACGAAATTCTTAGTCAAGCTAAGAATATACAAAATACATTTTGATATGTTTTAGGTCTATACAATCGTCCCGAATAGAAGAAAATTGGATGGAAACTTTTAATTACATTATGTCTTAGTTTGTTTACTTTCAGAAGGTTTCAAATTGAGTTACGAAACAATTACACGCCTCCAACTGAACTTGGACAAAGCATTTTTTTCCTTTTGTTAATAGTTCTTTTACATTTATATGGAGATGATTTAGAAAATATGCAGATACTTGATTATAAATGTTATTTCCCGCTCATGGGAACTTGCGTTCTTATCAAGCAAGATAAGAGCTGGCATCAGCTACAGATGCTTTAGTTTACTTACCCCTTCAGTGTAGTGTATTCTTATTATATTTTAGAGTTTTTTCTGTGTTTTCTAAAACCTATGCTATACGGTATTAAACGGCGGTTTGAAACAGCCATTTGAAAGCAAGGGCGTTTGAATGTCATCTAAAATTTGGCATAAAACAACTGTCTACTACAAACCGCCATTTAATACCGTGTAGCATAGCTTTTACTCTATATTACTTGTCGTGTGCGTATTTTTTTATAAGAATCAAGTTCACCTCTCGTTTTTATAATTTCATAGGAAAATATTCCGTACAATAAGCTATAGAGCCAAGCGGAGCGGAGGGCGGCAGTCGTGTTAAATTGGCCACGTATATGCAACATTAAGTCTGGCGGAACGATCGTATTGTCTGCGGATATCGTAAACATACTGCGAACAGCTTCGGTTAACTTGAGATTTATTTCACGGCACGGGTTTGAGCGTAAACCATCGGGATATGACCTTTGTTCTAACAGTGGGATAATATACTAAGTTTATTTGATAATGGCCGAAATACGAACAGTTCGGTGGTAATTAACATGTGTAAGCAATTTTTTATATTCATTCGGGCACGCGTGTCTTGGAGATTGCTCCACTACGCTGCCCCAGTGCATTTAGGTTAGTAGCTAATGAGTCTGTGTATTGTTTTAATCGCCTTTAAGAGCTCTCCATTTTGTTTATTTGAAAAGAGTAGCAAACGAGCAGACGTAGTCACAAGTGGCCGTTGCCACCCATGGACATCTGTAACCGACTCATAACAGGGCGGTAGCGATTGTTAGTGTGAATTCAGTTAATATAAGGGGTTAAGTTAGTGTAAGAATTCGTTGGTGAGTATTCTTTCTTCAGTAACAGGACTGCAGGAATTACCTACAAATTTTACGTAAACGTTGTTAGTACAAACAATACTTTGAAACTACAGTCGTAGATGATATTAGATGTTTGTTTCAGCTGAGTATCGGTATGGGAGGTGCGTGTTTACATTGAAGTCATAAAGGACCGTTTGGATTCATACGTGGGCGTGCGTGTGCCGATCATGAATAATGTAAGGGCACACAGAGACAAGAGTACGCCTGTGGGCCTTCTAAGTTCGTTTGGAACCTTTTTTAATACAGCTTATAACAAAATTAACGCAAGCACTCGCATTAAAATGACGCGGATAAGTTTTAATCTTTCATAGTAATAAAATTATGCACAATTCTTTTATTCGCCATAAGATACATGCGTAATATTTCGTCATCGGTTTTAAGAGTTAAAAAACAAGTCCGCAAGGAACTGCCAACACTGCCAAGAATGGGTATTAGCTAATTTCATTAATTTATCTCAGATAGCGGTCTAGGCAGGAAACGGTGGCTTATGGCAGCTATAAGCGAGTATTCTGCCTTCTTTGACTACGAAAGCTTTCCTTTGAAAGAGTGTACCTTTTCAAATGTCCTTTTTTAATAATTGAACGTCGAAAGTATCACCAAAACCACGTTAAAACAATGTTGTCCGGAGCGCAGTGTAGACGCGATTTAATTACGACGATTTAAATAACACGAAACCAGAATCGTCGCCTCAACGCTGACCAACTACGTCTCTCACCCCATATTTTAATACCAGCGTACATACGAGGCCATCGTCGACACCGACAATATTAACATTCCCCATTTCCACTACAATAATACTCCATGCAAACATAATTCCTTCAAATCATAACGTTATGTCGGGTTGGCATAAAATTGCGGGCCTTCCATTAAATTTGGCGAACAATAATGCCCCCGGGAAGCCGTCCCGTGAATAGCCAGTGATGTTATCCCGGATGACCGCTGAGACCCCAATCTGAGTTGCCCCAACCCAAGTGTACGAGGGAAGCGGGTCGAGGCGTGGGGCGCGTGCGAGCGTACATCTCATGGGGATTGTCCATTTAAATTAGACCCAAACGTGGAATGGTAGCGAATCGTCCGGTAAATACTCGAGTTTAGTTGCTTATTGAATTAAGCCTATTTATTTACCAATAATATTTAAACGAAGGGGCCGTGAGAATTCAATTCGAGAATAAAGAAATTTAAATTATCAAAATTGTCGATTTCCCTGCCATTTTTTTGTTTTCATTATTCGTTTATCGAACATATAAGTTTTTAGTAATTTTTTAGGTTTTAGTCAGGGTTTACATACTTAAATCTATTCATTAAGATTAATTATTGTCATATCTACAATCTTCTAGGCATCTACTCGAGCAGCATCTATCTTTCTTCTAATCTTTCTCAAGACTTAGTTACAATGATTCTTCTAAATAATAGATGCTGTTTGTATTTCCACAGCCAGACGTGCTGTGCAAAGGGGTGTAGAATAACCTTAAAATCGATGTATTTGTGCCAATCCGCTTGGTCCTATTGGATTGGACCGGAACCAGCTTTTGTGATTAGCATCGCACACCGCCCTTTGGGCTACCTTTTGACGGCCTCATACCGATTCGGGTTCAAGCGTGTCTTTTGGCACCCGATTGATTTTATTGCCGGTTAAGCCGATATTGGGCCCATATACAGCTCTAAGCGTTGTCCACTTTTTAATAAAGCAGCCATCGTGAAAATCGCTTTTAATTTTGAGCAATTTGCATTCACCTCACATTTAACTTCATCGCACGTTCAGCTTGGTGCGGCTGCCGGGAGATCGTGGAACGACCACAATTTGACCACATTTAATGTCCCTAACGTCATAATAACTTCAAATAATGTCTATATATTCAAGATATTATAGATATAAGATCCTCTATTTATGTACGCCCTATCCCCTACTTTATGCCTTTTTATTATAAGTGGGTATATTAGTATAGATAGGAAACCGTTTGGTTTTAGATACAGAGATTCAAAGATCTATGCTAGTCTTGAGTTGTAATTTGCATTTGCACTAGTTATGTTAGTTCAGCCTTCGGGTCAGACAGAGAATTGCGCTGTTCTATTGAGAGTTGTAATAGCCCAGTGGGTCGAACTTCACAGTCCGTGTGTTTTACAAATTAAAGTATAAATATCCATTAGTTATAAAGGTGAGGGAACCTGCACATCTTAGAGTATGATATAAAGTGTATATAACGTTTTCTGAGGTGTGTGAAGTCTGCCGATTCGCACTTTTGACTAAGAAAGAATAGGCTAGCAGTGGAACATGAAATAGTCGAGAGAAAGGCAAGTCAATTAACCGAACATATAAATACCGAGTCAATTTCTATTCATATGGTTATCGTGAGGAGCTGTTGAACACAAAATTTCCTTGCAATGTACACGTAATCTGCCGGTAGGAAAATTTTCAAAAATTACAATTCGGCTCTCAAAGCCGAATCAGCATAATGTCCGGTTTTCCCGTAGAAAGTCCATGAATATTTTGTGTTGTTTCACCAACATGTCCGGCCGCGGAAATGAACAGCCGCGCTGCCGACAGTTCTTTGTACTGCAAACCATACAAGCCAACAGCTAGTAAGCATTACTGATGTTGGACTAAGTATTCATATAGCATTTTAGTTATAATATTATTTCTTTTGGTGAACATCTTTTTAGGAAATATGCTACGATTCGTAATATTCTATGGGTTGGTCATTAAAACCATGAATGTGTTAGGTCGTAAATTAATACGGCAAAATTAAAATCATAAAAGTGACGCTCGCCGTTGTTAGGAAATGACGCTAACGATAAACTCCAGGAAGTACCCTAACTAGAGATCAATTAAACCAACCTTAGGTTATTCCAACGGGTTGACTTTGTAGAGCTAATTAATTTGCAAATCGAATTAGGGCTTCTAAGACACGGGATTAGTCTAATATATGTAGTAGTTAGTTAAGATAGATCAACGACAAGGTTGTACGTTAATACCTACATTATATAGAACAAAAGATGCTGATAAATCTTTTTATATAGCCATTGTTAACATGGATGTTCCGTCATAATAAACCACCATCAATAAAAATCCATACTGGTGTTAAATAGCGAAAGTGTGTTTGTTTGTCTGTTTGTTCTTCTTTTACGTGAAAAGAGACGTATCGATGGGATTTTTGGTAAGAAGATAGTTGAAGGGCTGGATAGTGACATTTTTTGCAAAAAATACCACATTTCCCTGAGTAAGCACGTTTTAATCAGGTAAGCTCTATAGATGGCGTTACGGGCGCACTAACGGTATGCCGTGTAAACAAAATAAATTCTTTAAGAACATGCGGGAAAAGCCGCATGTAATAGCTAGTTTAAATGTAAAAGGGTATCTTCTGTTACTTTAGCAGACGGCGTCGAATACACGCAAAATATTGAAATAAAAAATTAAAAAATAAATAGGAAAAAATATTTATTCACTATAGGACACATATACAAATGCTGGTTGCAGGGGCTCTGTACGAGGCCTATGTCACAGACATAAAATAATTTCCTTAAATAGTGTATACAGTGAAAGTTAAGTAAGAATGGACATTCAAATTGCGTATTTGGAATGTCAACATTTTGCAAGTCATTTTATTAACCTTCCAATTAATTATACGAGTACATTGGAATAAATAACATATTTCATTTATTAGCGTATTCCTTTGACGTATGACTAATGTGTTTCCAAGGAAATGTTTTAGCAGATATTTTTTTCCGGCTTATATAATGATTCGGCTGAACTACAAAACTGTAATATCGTTTCAAGTGTCTCCTCAATTGACTGATATTGAGATACAAGAGATTATTTGTTCTTACCCATGTACATATATTACAATTTTTTGTAGCTGTGGGTACAAATATTCTGAGCTTAGAAAATGTTATTTCTCTACTGGGGTAACGATCACTTACAATTTTATAATTACTTAATAGGATACAATCATATTATAAGTACCTATATCTACTTAAAATGTATTGGTACTCATGTCAAGAAAACATTATTTATTTTATTCACTCAGCGAACAGGCAAATGCGTCACCTGATGGAAAATGGTCAGGTTGGATTTTATAAGAAGGACAGGCGCGGAAGTTGGCTTATTACCAGATATAACAGCAGCAGTGACACTCATTAATATTCTCTTTAAAGATACAGTCGTCAGATAGTGACTTCAAGTCGCCTGCGGCTCCCTTATATTAAGCAAAGCATATTTCCTTTTCATTCTCATAGACCACGATGCAAAAGGTCTTAAAGAATAAGATTAATAGATGATATGTGAAAACCACTCACGGTTTGTAATTTGTCCGTATTTAAGGTCAAGATTTTAAGGATTTTGCAAAACTCGAGATGAGCGGGTCTATATTCACGGGCACTTATAAAAGTCATCAGTTAGAACAGCCGCCCATGAGCGGCACTGGAGAATCTAATCCGGTAAACGTTGCGCGAAACAAAAGGCGGCGAAATGAGAGTGAAGAATAAATCTAACAGATTTTCTGGTGAAAAATTTAATCAGTTTAACGCGTCTGCTCCACCGCGCCGGCGGCATGTTAAAAAATTCAATTAAAAACCTCATTTGTGTTTTTCATCGAGTTAAAACTCTACTTACCATTGCGTTAGCCAAATATTTCGTACGGGTACAAGCGCTGAACTGCTCTCACCTGTATGTTCAACCATCCCTTAGTAGTTTTTCTTATTTATTTTTATATGGATAGAGTAGCGTAAGAGCAGGCAGCAGTCACAAGTGGCTCCTCCCGCACATGGACATCTGTAACCGAATCCTAACAGGACTGTAGGAACTGTTAGTGTTAATTCAGTTAGTCTAAGGTGTTAATAAGAACTAGTTGGGGAGTATTCTTTAGTGACAAGACTGCAGGAATGGGAATGTTAGTGATATTAGCCCAGTTAGCATGAGTTAGTAGGTGCAGTTAGTGAGTGTTAGTAGTTACCCTATCAGGAGTCGATCACATATGCGTTGGTACTCTTGAGGACTAAGGTCGCCTCTGGTATACAAGTGGACCGGCAACCACAGTTTCCGTAATTCGTATATTGACACTTATAGTAGACAGTGGTGTCGATGTAAATCTCGAATTCAAACAAAAGAAACACGTATCACTTTTTAAAGTTATGTCAAGGTAAGTATTATCAATTACTTACAAGCTTTTATTTCTCAAATAATAGTTTCATTGGGGTACATTCCTGTTGTACATGAATTTGCAAAACTCCAAAAAGCCAGCTAGCTTTGATAAAGTGTTATCAAGTAGCTTACACTCGTATTAGAAACAGCGTTATATCCGTTCGAATTGTTGAGGACGATTTTATTAGCAACAGCTGTTTGCAGCAAAACCGTTCATGACTTCTCCCGCGTGGAGTGACGCAGAGCCCGCTCTTTGACTTCCAAACAAATAGTTAATTACCTAAAGAGCTCGTCAGGCCGGATTGTACAACTCGGCCGGTTACTTTTTCTACGGCTCAGCTACAGACTACACAGGAAACAGAAATGATTTAAGACAATCTTATATACAAAATGCTATAACGCTTATGTATTTATGATTTTTAAAATTTTTTGATATCTCTTGAACCCAGTAAATCTCCTTTCACACTAATCATAACAGAATTACAATTGATCGTAAACTTTTCGTTATAACTTATATTTATTTAGGATAACGTTACACTTAGGACAGTCTTAGTCTCCCATGGCACCTACGTCCGTCAACACGCGCATTGTATATCTGTTTCGTCGTTCTTTCATCATCCATTCTCTCCACATGCCCGAACCATCGGAGCATTCCCTTTCTCATTTTTACACATTTATTCATGACCTATGCTGTAATATGTACTACACACTTAACGAAGCATGTTTTAGTCATCGTACTTCAGGGTTGTGCGCATTCGACTGGCCTCGTAGTCGAGTGGTTAGAGACCCTGACTGCAAAACCGGAGCTCGTGGGTTCGATTCCCACCCGGGAAAAACATTTGTGTGATGAGCACATTTGCTTGTTCTGTGTCTGGATGTAATAAATATCTACATATATAAGTACTATATTGTAGGTATATATGTATGTTTATCAGCTGTCCGGTTACCCTAACACAGTCATTAAATTGCCTAATTTGGGATCAGACAGCCGTGTGTGGAATTGTCCACAGTTATTTATTTATTTATTTTAGCCTATAGTGGACCGTGAGAACAAGCACTCTTTTAATTAATAATAAGGCAAAGACAAAGACATTTATTTGCACAAATATGGGTACATTTAAAGATCTTACAGAATTGTTAGTTCACTCCATATTTTGCCTTTTACGGCGTACAAATTTAAAAACATGATTTTATTGTTTTACTATATTTACAATTACTTAGTATTGGCTAGTATTTGGCTATAGAGTAATAGGCTTTTTTGATAAGGATCGTTTATAGGTATTAGATTTATTGCTCATCTGCGGACTATTCTATCGGAAAAACATAAATCAAGTATTGAGGTCGCCGAAAAACAATACACCGCCAACTACAAATTAATAGACCTCACGTCACGTTTCCCGCCAATTATTCCGCCGCCATATTGCGGCGGCCATGTTGGTGCGGTTATCGGTGATTATTATCTTTTACGATTATTGTCTGTGTTCACTAGTGTCGATGCTCAAATTAATCCCTACTAATATTATAAATGCTAAAGTAACTCTGTCTGTCTGCTACGCTTTCACGCCTAAAGCAATGAACTTGGAATGAAAGCCAACATTTATTTAATCACCGGCAAAACGCCGAAAGAATTTCGTATGAGACAATTTTTGTTTTACGATAAGCATTAACCAAAAATGTTTTTTTTTAAATCTAACATTTATTTAGAGAGTTTCTTTGGTTCAAAAAACTTGCTTTTTTATTTCAAGTAGGTAGTTGTATTTTTTATTTTTTATTTAGTTATTATTTTATTACATTACATAGAAGTCCTTTATTTGCTTATTTACAGTTTTTTTATCTGTATTATTTGCAATAAAAGTATCGGAAAAAATTAAAATGCTTAAAGTCACTATTCCACGGCGACAAAGTCGCGGGTAAATGCTAGTTTAAAATATATTGAATTTGGTAAACGTTGGATACCATTAAAATCGGTAGGTATTATTAAAACGAATGTTAAAATTGATATATTTCCGTAATTCCAATATAAACCATGATATGCTAAAGGTATGGTATGCTTTGCTTTTTGATATTTAAGCACGTAATATTCATTTTTAATTTTGTCTTAAAATTTGTACCATAAATACTAAAATATCGATTAACTAAAATTTTGCACAAAAATGGGTAAGTACTAACCTACTCCTACTTATACCTGTGTATAAAAAAAGCGAAGGAAATTTGCGGAAAATAGGCTATATAGTATACTTTTTTCTCCCGGTCTACTATAGCCTGAGGGGCCCACAAAGCCGAAGTACGATATGACTAAAACATGACCTTCATTGAGTGTATGTATATACCTTATGATGAATAAAATAATTTGAATTTGAATTTGAATTGAATTTGAATTTGTATAATTATTTGGATAAAGAAATGTTTGTTTTCGATTTTGACTTATTTTGTCAAACAACACAATATATTAACATCAGCGCAGCAGAAAGTATTTACTATGGTTTTAACGACATGTCTCAGTGTTTCGTCCAGTAAATTGGACGAGAATTTTAATGTTCACATAAAATACTTTTTAGACGTCCGAATAATATATCTCTGTTTAAATTTAGAACATCGGGAATAGATGTCAGCCGCTGCAGCGTATTTAGACGCTATGGCTCCATTATACATAATTTTATTAAAATACATTCCACAGAGCTAATGAAAAAAATTTATGACAACAACGCTCATGAAATTAATGAGAGAACATAAAAATTGTTCTCGCTTGCTATAGAATAAACGTCTCAGAATTACTAAGCAGTTATAATACTTGGAGTATAAAGGGTTTATGGAAGCAGGATGCGACAGAGAAGCCTCTTAAAACTTCGTAACAGGGCATTCACTTTTTACTTTATTTCACATCCGTCCTTTATAACTATCACTTCGTTTCAGACATGTTCTATTGCGATATGGTACGCGATAGCTTGTAAATATCGTCTCCAAGCCACGAGTTTAGCGATTGGATAATAATTATGACTTACTTTATCCTTTTATTCAATTTGCATCAGTCTCGATCAATAAGTTTTTTTTTGGGAGTTTCTTTTCGCCGGCTTTTTTCTCCCGGTCTACTATAGCCTGAGGGGCGCACAAAGCCGAAGTACGATGAC
>DWGJ01005055.1:0-10826 GCA_018246895.1 Aspitha aspitha aspitha
CATAACACAGGCATTAAATTGCCTAATTTGGGATCAGACAGCCGTGTGTGGAATTGTCCCCAGTTATTTATTATTTAATATGTGACTATACATAGTAAATAGTAGTAACAGACCTCGTATGTCTGCTTACTATAATTACAACGTTTACGAAAGGAAAGTAAATTAAAGGGTGGATTTGTAATAATTACGATGTTTGAGGATTTTTTCTCAAAACTCTGATACAATGTCAAAGTTTTGGATGTAATGTAAAATTGGAATGTAAAATGCAGAGCAGTAGGAGAATAAAAGGGTTGGGAAAAATGGTCACATTGCTTTTGAACGTGATTGGACGGTTCGCAAGCGCTTTATGCTATAGCCTATAGGTCATGCAAATTACCCACGGCCCTATAAGCCCTTTCCGAATTTCACCGCAACGCAAACTTCACTTATCACCCGAAGGTATATCGCACCGATGCATTATTATATGCAAAATGACTTAAATTAAAATCGAAGCACAATGAACTTTATTCTATATAACGTAAAGGCGTTTTAACATGCTCAGTTAAAACCGATGTTAACGCTACTAAAGAGATTTATTATGCAAAAATTGCAAAGGAACGTACACTGTTCGTTTACTTTGAGAATAACAATACGGGTAGAATTCGTGTGTAAAATGTGAGAGAGGATTCTCAAAGTGTTATAGAAATGGCCATAACGCTTCTCAACCTGAAAGCCTCGAGTTTATAATGCTGATGGAAACATGAATAAACACTAAACAAATTCCAAATCGTACCAGCTTTGATCAAAATTAATGACTACGAAATTAATTTATTGTCTCCAAACCAATTTTTGACGATAAAACAAATAGGCTTATTTCGACGATACGTAGAGCACGTTAAGCAGCATACATAAGACATACATACATACATACAAATAAGCTAACAGTTAAATACATATATACCAATAAGTAAGTATGACTAATTAAAATATAGTGATTTAAAATGAGCTGAGACTCTCTTTTTAAATGCTGATATCGTTGCTAATTTGTTATATAGAGTTGTTGTTGTTGTTGTTGTATATATAGAGTTGTTATAAAAGTTTGTACTTCCCACAATCAATTACATATTATGTGTTATTCTACTTCTGAAAACCAAGCAGACGTAGCAGGCCATTTCAAACAGCATGAAAACCGTTCCTTCGTTTTAAAAACAATGGATGAATAATATGCAAACTTATATAAAATGCATAGTTCAAAACATTTTCTATCAGCAAACGAATTGTTACTTTTAAGCGCAATATTGAATAGTTTTGAATTTGCGACGTGAACTATATAACGCTCAACAAAATGGGAATTCTGCTATGCAGATTGGTCACTCTGCGAAGCGACTATTCATAGATTCAAATACGAAATATGTTAATATGGTGGCAAAATACTGATTTCATTGTTATGAGAAATGATGTTATTACTTGCCAGTGAAAAAATGTCATAAATGGAACGCTGTAAGTAATAGGGCGGAGATGTAAAAAGTTTTACCGTGTCAATAAATCAAAAAGATTATAAATCGGTTTACAGCCTTCAGCTTATCTCGGAGACCATCGTAAATCATGATCGGAATAGGGGTTGTTCGCGTGAACTCCGACGTACGTAGATTGCCGTAAAAGTATTCTTATAAACACTTAAAAATTACAACCTCCGCTATACAACATATAAAATGCCATATCTGAATCAGAAGCATAATATCAGCCATGTTCAAGACCAATCAGTGGCGCCGCTGTCTGTGGAGTAGAGCCTGTTAAAGTAGAGTATAGAATTTTTTTTATTTAAAAATTTTCGCGATTTAGAATTAAGATTTACCATATTTTGCTGGTCTTGTTTTAGTAAGGAAATGCATTTTGCTAATGACTAGCAAGCATGCATGATAGAAGTAGCAAAACATGATAATGGCAATGATTAAATTATAGAACTAACAGTGAAACCACTAAATGATTCATTAAAAATTTAATAATTTTGTAATCATTTAGTTTAACTTTTTGTAACATAGAACTTTATATTAAAAAACTTTAACTAACACAATCTCAAAAAGCAATCAAGTTTCACTATTATAAAAAATGTATTACAACTTTTGATTTTAATCATTACAATTCAACCGCTCCGACCGTTCAAAATTCAGAAGTGATGTCAATAACTTATGAATCGCAACACACAAGGACATCAGATTACGAATTGTGAACAAGAAACTCATTAAGCTCTGCGTGAAGGAGTAGTCAAACACAATGGCCAGGATATTAACGCCAAAAGCTGTCCCTCACGATCGTATAGTCAAGTCATTCGAATAAAGCTTTATCTTAATAAGTAGTCCAATTGTCTGTACCAAAATATGTTATTTATTTTGATTATTCCAAATATCCTCGCGTTTGACTACCAGCTCATCTTGTGGTAAGTAAGATCCAGTTTAGGATGTAAAACGTTTGCCTAGAAAATACTTATTCTCTGAATTGCTTTGAATAAACCCAAATTTTACGTTCCGGATAACATAATAAGGTTTTTAAAACCATAAACAATATTGTAATGCATTAAACTCCTCAAAACTAAAACGCAAATGTAAACGCATTAATTTAATCACAACTTTATCTTTTAAGGTTCGTGAGCCTTTTTTACTTATATTCTTCACACAGCTTTCGATTGAATACAATATAAATATGTACGTGATCACAAGTCTTTGCCGTGTTTTTTGTTTACATTTTTTTATTGCTACCTCATTATACTCTACATGTTCATACATTAATACTACTTTGTAAATATTAATATTACTATACCTACCTGTTCAGTAATTGATTATTTACATTTTATCAGAAAATGTCTGTAAGTAAGCGTATTGTATAATTTATCAATTTATTCATACAACATGTACATATTTGCATATTTCGTAATACTTTGAATATAGCATCATGTAGTGTGATTAAAACGTGATTTTATAATTATACATAGGTATTATAAGTAGCATTCGTGATGCTATATAATATGATGTATTAGTATTAGATTTTATATAGCGGACACTAATTCGTTACTAATATAACTGTACCTACTTATGGTTTCGAAAATTATCATAAGTACATCTGTATATCTTAACCTTTATTATTATATTTCTTTGCGAATGCAATACAACCTACAAGATGAATTAAATATTTTCATTCTTGATGCATATGAGTGTAAGTGGAGTTGAAATTTAAATCCAATTGCAAAAGCATCAGTAGAACTACGGGTATGTGTTATTCTGCAAAATCCATTAATATACGAAGCTACTTCTAAAACAATAAATTTATCTGAAAAAAATCTAATACCACACACATTCGCCTTAGTCGTAAACAATTTTTCTAAATTGCATTTGTAATTAATCGATCTTATTATGTTTTCATTTTTTAATTAAAAATGGAAACGTGACAAGTAAGGAGTTAGCGATTGCATTATTTACAATTAACAGATCGGTATAGTCATTAACATGTCTTTAATTAATCTTGAGGGACTTTTAACACTTGATTATAATAACATTCCTATATATATTAACATTATAATACATAGCTACATTTTATGACATTACAAATCTCACCGAACTGACAAGTCATAGCGATCCGTAACGCTCAATCAGACATTAATAACCGGTAGTTGAGCATTACAATAACAATCGGTGGGAAGACGGTAAACCGATTACGTTGATACTCGTCACTTGCTGCGACACGGCCACAATGAACTTAGGATTTACAGAGATATCAACGGTACAACTCGTATCAAATGACACCAGTAGTTTAATTTTGAATTTGGATTTGCATACCATAGCAGTGATAGACGATACGATGTAAAACGACCACTGGGACGCCCGAGGTACCGATGGCTGGATGAAGCACAGAAGGACTTTGCAGAGCTGCAAAAGTCCAACTGGAAAGAATCTGCCCAAGATCGGCGCGAATGGCGTCTCTTAGTGTCGGAGGCCAAGATCCTCTTTGGATCGTTGAGGCGTTCGTTACGGATCGTTGAGATCGTTACGGCGGAGTAAGTAAGTAAATAAGTAAGCAATGATAGACTTTGTATTTCAGCTCCCTTTACGTGCATCTGGGATTCTAATCCTAGTACGTATCTCTGACAAGAACAATATAATTTCAAAATTGAATAACATAATACAGCAGCTTATAACCGGGTATAGGATTACATACGGATCATTGCAAATGAAAAAACTGCTAAAACAATTGCTGGAGATTACAGTGATGCCTCAATTGGAGATAATTTTCGATAGTAAAATAAGAGAAGGGCGAACGGTGCGGAGTAAATTGTGGGTAGTGTGGCCGGTTCGCGATCGGGCGCTGTAGATAATGCCAAAGCGACGGGAACAATAAGCGATGCACTTCCTTTGACAATAGTGGGCCCATCGAGCTAGTTCTTAATTTATGAGATCACAACGATAGGCTTTACAGAATCGATCAAGTTCCAGAAATTGATAAGGAATATTATAAACATGAACATGTCAAAGGTAGGAAACTCTGTATAATTATATACCAACACCCAAGGAAAGTATTTTTTATATTTTTTTATGAATGAAAAGTAGGTACAGTACGATTATAAAGATTCCACAATAATGATCATGCAATCCAAATCTAAAACAATGTCCTAGCGAATTTTGTATTGCAGACAAATCTGGGACTGACTGTTGTTGCTGTTACTGTTTATTGGCTCCAAATAAATACGAAACAAACGGATGACTAGTGACAAACTTGTAATATTGATGGATTCACTTATTGACTTTAGAAAGTTGTAAGCTCATTTCCACTTCGTTACCATAAAAACTGTATGCATCCGTCGTCATGTTACGTGGGATGTTGCCTGTTGCTATGTATTTGAAAATAACGGTCTGTAATAATTACTACCTTACGATAGTTCGCACTGTGTGGTCCAGCCACTCCGTATTCCCATCTAGTTTGTTCACTCACCATGTTTTGAATATGAGACGCATCTGACAGTGTATTTCGAGGTATTCTCTATAAAACATGTATTATGGAAATGTTGAGCGGACATGAAATCGAATAGAATTTAAAATCTATTACAATCAGCTTCATCTGTGATATCATTCTGAAGATAACATTATCATAACTCGGTGGTTCGAGGGAGTTTGGTTTTGTGATGTTATTTATCATAAATTTTATGTGTATTGGATACATTCGGTACTGAACTGCCATGCAAAGTATGGCTGAATAATTCCGCATTGTTATTAAAGAATATTCCAATAAAAACTTCAGAGCTACAGATAATATAAGAGATGAGTTTTATTACAGAATAAATAACTTATTGTACGTATTTATAGATACAAAAAATATAATCATTATTCATTATCTATAAATATATCACTTTGACTTAGGTGAGATTAAGTATAGTCATAATAAAAGATACATATACCTACAAGGAAAAAGAAATCATGGGGAAACATTCATAAATATTTATTGAGAAATCTGTGAAATTGTACTTGCCATTACACCAAGATAATACCCAGATATTTCATAAAAATTCGGGACAACGCAATATACAGTTTCCAGACCATTACAAATGAACAATATTAATAAAAGTAACGCTATACAAAATACGGAAGCGAAGGCTAAACAATAGACAAACAAATTGTATACCTAAACGTTATATAGACATTTTATTTACTGCCCCTATCAGATAAATACGCATTTGCAATAAGTTAACGTGTATCAGCATAAATCTGTCCGCAGGGAAATAATTCAGCCGCGGGCGTGTCATTCATGCGTCTGTTCTCCTCATTTTATGTACCAAATAACGTATTGAATAAGGTAATGTACGAAAAATTGCAATATCACTTTGTTAGTAAAATATCAACTGTTATGACAATCGTAATGGCACAGATAAGGGTAACAGAAGAAACGGGGCGCGTCGCGTTCGGTTTGTCTTAGGCAGCAAATACAAATATTAGGCTCGAACAAACAAACCAACGGAACAGCAAATCGAGTGTTATTTGTTCTAGATGCGTACTTTGAAGCGGGTTTGTGTTTGAATAAAGAGCAGTGAAATGTTCCATAATGTTCGTCGTAAGTTACGTAAGAATTAAACATTTAGATTCTTACCTAAATGGTAAACAAGTGACTCTGGTAATAGTCATAAATGCAAAAGCTGTAATGGAGCATCATAAACGGAGGCATGAAAATTTAGACTTTGTGACAACCCCTTAAAACATTGGTATTTTCGTACTATTATAAACGTATCATTTATATATGTATTACACAGATACTAGAATGTCGTAAGTAAGCTGGCAAAACTTGACCTAAAGCCTAATTTTATAAAAAAATGCTTCTTGTCTTTAAAACGAAGAATATTGAACCTGAATATTGTATGTTCGTATTTCAAAGTTTGCTTATAAAATTCGTAATACTCCTGCTGGTATTGACAATTGGGTATGTTCCAAATATGAATTTAAATATTATTCTGCACTACATCGGTCTCAAGTCAGTCTCCTATTTATTTTGTTTCATAAATAAAGAGTGAACTTAGTCTGTCTTCACTTTTTTAATCGTGTTCACAATTTTCTAGATATAGATCAAGTGTCTGTCTACTAAATTTTCTCTAGCCGCAACAAATACAAGAACATCCTTAAGATCATTCCGTTGCTGCGTAACATCGCAACATTGTATACAAAAAGTGGTCCCATATCCACTCCTTCAGACTTCAATATGCGACGGTAGGAACTAAAAAATTGCATTTTATTCATGGACAGAAACGTTAACATCGGTTTTATGTTAAATTTTGTAGTGTAATGGAAACAATGCATAATGCATCAGCGGAGCTCGACACAATGACACATCGCGTAGTTCGTCTGACGTTAGGGACAAACGGGGTATAGAAATATCAAAGGAGCCATCGGTATTGGACAAGTTTTTCACAGCTTTTCTTATATGCATCACTTCTTTAGGCCAGGTCCTTCTTACCTCTTTGCCCGCGTTCTTTCAAACAAAAGTCAACGTTCGAATTTAAGTGAACGCTGCCTTTACGCATAATTGGGCATCCTTTTTGTACAAGAATCGAATACGAAATAAGCACCATTATAATTCGGAGTTTTTAAAGCACAAGTGTTTTTATCAGATTCGTAAGAGGTAATGTCACGTCAACGTTTGAAGACGGTAGGTATAAAAATAAAACGCATCCCGAGGTATCTTCTTACGGGGAACAATATTGTTAATGTAATTATGTCTCCAATTAAATTATGGTAAGATAATAATAATCGAAAATAAAATGAGCTCAATATCCTACATTAAGATTGTCAAAATATGGATCCAATTCAACCTCGTAACATATTTTGCAGATTGTAATCTAAGTTAAACGAAAGCAATTGAGCACCTTTTGTTTTATTGATGTAAGGTAAGAATCAATATTCCATAACATTTTTGAAAATGTTTAAGCGATCTGTGAAGTGAAATAAAGTTTTTATTTAGTTTAATCAATGACTTCATGATATCGTAAAAACTGGACTTAACAGCTGACGATGTTATACAAATAATAGCACCGGGAACCGCAAACTGTTTTGTCGCTACCGCCTTCCACTCGCCGGCGACCAAAGTATTCACGGTGCATAAATTTTTACTGCCTTAAAAATACATAAATAAAGTCGCCCGTATTTTTAAGTTGCTGTTTCGTTAATGAATGGTGCATTTAGACTATAATCTGGCGTGTTTGAACATTCCTCGCATTGTGGATTTTTATATAATCGGCTCAGCCGTTTATGGAACATAAAACTCAGCTCGGAATAGTCTTTACATCACGATTGGGATCTACTTAAGAATTCTTCGAGCCATCGATGATCAGATAGCGCCGATACATGAAAGCATCTAAGAACACAATATGTGCTATCGAAAGGAGGCGTGCGTGCGCGTGGGCACCGCGTCGGTGGACATTGTTTAACATCCGACAGACGAGGCCAAATATTGAGACCGTGATCTTATCATCGATTATAACGTTCGTTTATTAGTATTTACACAAGTATAGTCATTTAACGATATCGCTAACAATTGATCTTCAAACGGTTTTTCTGATGGAAAGGTGCGCTCGCATAATAGCGTCTTAGAAGGCGAGGTTTATTGACTGTCGATCGAATTATAGAAGTTACGTTCGACAAATATTAAGGGAAATAACGATAATAGACAAAGGTAGTGATCAGATTCGTGAAGTAAAGATATTATTATAGAAGCAAATATCTTTTAAGCAATTATTTAATTCTTTTATATTTCTAACTTTACGACAAGGAATAGTTAGGATGGATTTTTAACAACTAATTAAACGGAATACAAAATAAATATTCACAGACAGAAATGAACTGAATGGAAGGAATCACATTCTACTCGAATGTCAAACAAAATGGAGTTCTCAGGGGAGTTTTTTATTTAAATCTGCACACGTGAAGCGGTATCGCGATGCAAGTTCAGAGCTAATGAAGGGAGCACGTTTGGGGTCACCGCGTGTCATGTGGAGCGAATGAGCACTATTAGTACTTGCCACTAAAGATCTACGGCACGGACTAACTGAGTACTGCACAGCCATGCTCTTAGTAGTGTCGTTTTAAAGAGTTCATTTCTCGTTGGATAAATTATAAACCGACATCTATTTTTCCTAACTCTTACAACTTGGGATTATTCAAATCAAGAGTGAATAGGCACTTTCTAGGCAAGCGTGCTGCTTCTTAGACTGCACCTCACTTACCATCAGGTGAGCTAGTAGTCAAACGCAAGCATATTGCACAGTAAAATTACAGAAATATATACGAATCCTATATATTTATACGAATCCTTACGACTTTTGACCCTTGTTTGTTAGATCAAGATTATCTTTATTGTATAACAATCTCCTTCGATTGATATTACATTTTTAGTCTTTCGGTATTTCTACAGTCCAATTACGTCGTAAACTCTAAATAAAAACAGTAATTAAGTTATTGTCTTTTTTCAGTTATTCACAATACGTACGAAAGCCGAGGTCAAATCGTACATCAAGAACATTCATTTGACCGACATAATAAAATATGAACGAATCCACAATAAAATTCGAATAGATATTAAACCGCTTTAGGTACCTCATAACGGATTCAGTAATTTGCCCATGCGTCTTGCTATGGTCGTTTCGCGAGATTAAAACCCTGGCCACCCTTCATAAATCGTACCCAGCACCTAACTTTATATATTATTCAGTCCAATGAAATACGGAAAAACGAATCGAAGTAGCCAAAGTGTCAATGGAGGGACGAGTGGAGTCTGTACCGCTGACACTCTTTACTACATTTTTCAGTGTTAACCTCAAATAAAACGGACTCCATGCATATTATAGTATCATCATATGCACGAAACGGTGGTGAGTCGACGAAGGGTCTGGTTTACGGCGAGACTTTTATTGGTGAAGAGTCAATAGTCCCTACCGATGTGGTCATTCATGTTTGTCGCAGCGAATTCAGGGAGTACCAACATAAAACACTGAATGCGTGTCCATGTGAAATATTGCTTTATGAGTTATTCAAATTTGTGGAACGTTGAAATGGAGTTATATCTGTTTATTATGAGGGGCGCTCTCTAAATAGACAAAGTAATTTAACCCGTTTACAGCTAGAATTGTTTGTTTGTGGTTCTCGTCGGCCAACACCTTTGTAGCTTGTGCCGCTCGTAAAACAGTCTTCTAGGTTATAATAAATGACAGCTTCCAAGATGAGTATCATCAAACAAAATATTATTTCATTTAAGATGTTTATTCGTTATAAAGTTACTTTTAGATATTTAAATACTGTCTAAAGCTAAATTAAGTCTGAAGCCTAATAAGCTATATTAGAAACCTTCTTCAGCGACTATTCAATAATTTTTCAATACTGTTTTACTCTCTATAACACTTAGTCCTATAGAAAATAGCGCTACAAATAGACAAAAAAGATCGTTACTAAGAATATCAGGTATATTTTATTACGTTTTGTAGAAGGTCGTGCGCATTTTTACATTTTGTATAAAATGTACATTTTTAATGAAAATTTAAAATTCTCTATGAAATCAGTCCTGACGACGTTCTAAGACATAAATATATATCAATTATGTTAATTTTATATAAGTATCTGTATAACCACAATTTGTTTTAAGGCCTGTCTAATAAAAGGATTAATATGAATTGATCTTTATATAACTTTATAACCATACCTTTTTCAGATAAGGTGCAACAATTAAAACAATGTCAGCCTGTTATTTATAAAACTGCGATCCTATCTGAACTTTTTGTTTGATTGCTATACTATTTCGTACATTTACTATAGTTACTAGAGATACCTTTTATGTACAAATTCATAGATAATAAGTACCGTTGCTTTGGATGTAAGGAGATATTTTGAATAGATATTCAATTTCGGCGTATTGAGTTTAAAGGCTAATATCCATACCCGAGTATCGGTATCGTGATGTGTAGTAAAATTCAATCAGTCCGCTCGAATATATCCCGGGTTGCAGCCACAATAGTGTTTTATAGTGACGTTGCTCCCACGCCGCTGTGAATCAACGGCTGTATATTCAACTCAGCCGGATCCGTGTGCTAAAATTATATCAAACGACCGCAGACATTCATAGAAATAGATGTTGTTACTTGATTGTTGCTATTGGTGTTACTAGTGGTCACCTACTGGCCGAAATTCGACCATAATAAAAAATATTTTTTTGGGATTTCTTTGGACTTTTTGTTAGACATTGACAACCAGTATGTAAACAATGAACGTTGTATGTGTGTGTCAAATGAGTGTGTCAAATGCATGGTAGTGTGTGTAATGTTTTATTTA
>DWGJ01005056.1:0-10825 GCA_018246895.1 Aspitha aspitha aspitha
TGTCAATGTCAAACAAAAAGTCCAAAGAAATGTCAAAGAATAATTTTTTATTATGGTCGAATTTCGACCAGCAGGCGACCATTAGTTTACATTAAAATACATATATTAATCATGATGATCACAAATTAGTTAATCGTCTATAAACATATGAAATTTATTTATAAGTTTATAAAGGAGTAATTATTGAAATACCAACCAGTACTTCGTTTTATGATTTAAAGACAAATGACTTTACATGTGAATTTATTTTGCAACGTGTGTTACATCTGAAAATTGTGACAAATCGATTGTGCACATACAATTATCACATCCAAGTGACGCTGATTAGACGAGGTTCACGCAGCCTGACTAATTTGTCCGAATGCGTCTTGATTAGCGATTCTACGTCCGGCGGCTAACGCGCCGCCATTAGCGATGCGGTGTCAAGGGAGCACGATAATTAGCTAGCTGATGCTAATTTCTCGGTCACTTCCTAAACGAATCTATAATGCATTATGCACTGACGATTGAAAAAAAAATAACATATGCCTATGGATTTACATACATACATATCGTCACGCCAGTAGGCAGAAAGCAGCGAGTGCCAAATATCTTTGCCCTTACAAACCTGTCGTGCCTCATCTATGTTCATCACTCTCTTATTAATTTGGTATACGAAAAACAAATACTATTGAAAAAGTGCTGCTGCTTAGAATTGTACCTGAGTAAATGTGTAATTCTCTATTTGGTTAATTTAGAAATATTATTATACAAGCAAGCATCGGCCGCCCAGCTAGCTTATTTAAATCACAAATTGTTGATCAGAATGAATCTATTAAACATACTAGTTAATGAAATGAAGAAACATAATAATGCTTCGTTGTTATGTAATTAATTTTTCACCTTAATATTTTTTTGGCGTACCGCCCAGCACCGATTTGGCATCCGTTCGGCCCATACAGAGTGGAGGCTACAATCAGAACTTTACCTGGAAGGTATTTTTTGGCTAACCTTGACTGTTAGAAATGAAAAATACTCAGTAAAGTTTATTGACGTAATGACAAAATAAACTGATATAAAATGCATAGTAATAAACATAAATAGTGATCCGCAATAAATATTAGTAAATCAATACTTACTGATCATTGAAATAATGTCCTTTGTCACGCTATCATTTTAACAATATATAAGCATGCCAGCTAAACTAAACATAAATTTCTGAATTGTGTAAGTTTAGTAGGCTGCGTTATGGTTTATTAAAATCTGTATGTACCTAATATTAAAGTTCGAAGCACGACAACGTCCATTTAATACATTGTATGTACTTTTATCTTTGAATTTCATATTTGTCAGTACGCAAACAAATTTCTTGTACCTATATAAACCTTTATTTTGAATTTTATAAGCTGCTTGGAATTTCGCATTTTACCTAATAGAAAACTAGAAAATAAAAAGGTTATGTTACATTTGTGTCGAATCTCGAGACGAGCCCTGATTACCCGCGCCTCAACTTTCTTCGGATTTACGACAACGTAAAAAGAGACGGAACCAATAAGCTGCATAGGGTTGGCACAACGGCTTCCTTGAATGGACCAGATGTTGAAAATGATTTATGTCTGACTTTGCTAATGTTTATAGTGCTTATTGACAGGTACTTTCATTTTCTTGATTTAAAATGATTGTATAAGTAAAATTAAAATAGAATTTATATGGTATGAAACCTTTGTATTAAGAACTCATTGTAGTAGTGGAAGTAGTAAATATACAGTAGTTGATATAAGCAATAGCGGGCATTGTATTTCATCCATATGTATTTTCTAATTTCCATAATTTTGACTTTTTTTATACAAAAAATGCGGTGATCGTAGTCTTATGAACTTATTCGTATAATACTCGGATATCCATGTTTTCATTTAATAATATAATTATTACGTACTGTATTAAGAATGGTGCTTACTGTTTTAATTTGAAATATTTAGAAGTAACAACCCTGTACCTACGTTTTTCCTACAAACAATTTACTTACGGTCGCTTTTAAGTAATATTTAATGAAGGGGCTGTCTCTCACATTTACAGCTATATTACAATTGGAAAAGACCAATATCGGACTTTCCATTTATATATAGGATGGTACAGTTAGTGGGGAAAACCCGGGTAATTACGATGTTCGAGTGTAGCACAGACTGACGGAAAGCTTTCAATCGATACTTCATTACAGCCTTTACACGAACATGTGGACCTTCTAAGAATACTAAACGAATGTTCTAAGAATACTGATGTATACATTAAATTAAATGTAACATTGCTGATTTGGTATAAACTCATGGAAAATATATTAACTATACATTAATATCATTCAACTTCCGCAATTATTGGTATTATATTATTCGGTAGGTGGTAGAACCTGTATACGGTTCGCCTGGGGAAGTATCACCGCCACACCTATTTCTGCCGTGAAGCAGTTGTTACAACATTCTGTGTTTCGGTCCGAAGGGTGTGGTTGCCGGTCCACTTGTATACCAGAGGCGACGATCTTAGTCCTCAAGAGTAGCAACGCATCTGTGACTAGAAAATGTATGCAATTCATTTTGCGATCAAATTAGTAGTGAAGGGAACAAATAACTTTTAAACAAATCAGATAAGGCTTTAATTGTAATTCCCTATGATTTTCAAACTCCAGTCGAAGTAACTAAATCATAGATAGTCGAGAAAATCCAATTATCGCTTGCACAATGGGTCACGGAATAATCTAAGCTAAGAAAATTAATCTTCTCAGTCCAGAGGAGCACTGTCTGTGCAAACTTAGACAATGGATTTATAGTTCATCGATTTGGGGCCACTCGACAGCGCGTATCATGGAGGGTGTTCCCATCGAAATCGCTGTTCAAAGTAATGGTAACTTTATGAAATGCGTTTATTTGATTAAATAAACACTTTCTTGATTTTCTTCCTTACTCGTAGCTTTGGGCGGACACGTATTAGATTAATTGTAAATTTAAAAGTATATAATATAATTGTAGCTTTCAGTTAATATAGTTACTATTACTACTCTGTGGTAGGCAATCTATAGGTTCTTTTGTATACTTATTTTGCGCTAATATTTGTACGTATTCGAATAAATTTAGACGTAAAATCATGTATTACATATTGTATTTTCGAAAATATTTATTTAGTTATTTGCTTTAAATCACTTCGGGCATGTTGGTCACTTAAATTAAGACATTAGCCGTTAAAAATATGAATAAAATTGTGAAATTCAAGTTTTGAAAGTAATATTTTCGTCTCCAATAAAACATTTGACGTTATTAAGTAGCTTTCATGTCCATCTTCATGATAGACTCTCGCAATTTAACATTTTTATTGCGAAAAAGGGAAATGATGTACAAAAGCCGAAACTTCTTAGCAATTTGACTCTCGTTTGAAATGAAGCAAATAAAGTAAGACGAGTCGCCGAGGGTGGGCCTAGCGTTCCATTGCGAATTCTAAAAGATAATATTTAAAAACAAAGCCAGTACCAACCGTGTTTAAGTGTTAAAAAATAACAACAACGAATTTCAAAGAATCAGCGAGATTCATTCACTTTAATTATATATTTTTTTCATTTGTAATTGCACAACCATAGCCATCATAGTCGACGATACTTCAGATTTTTGTTTTGAACTTTCAATTCTTTTTAATGCACCACAACTATTTCCCGTATTTAGAATAAAAGTTGGTAAAATTGCAGTTTCATTTAAGTAATAAAACGTAATTATTTTATAATTTTCTCTTTATTAAAACAATATTTAACTTTGTTTTTTATTTCGAACATAATTCTTTTTTTTTAACATAATCTAAATTTATTAATGTGCTGCTGCTAATAATTAATAATAGATCTAGAAAAAGTTTATCAAGTCGTATAACATAAATGAAATCAAAATTACGAATGATAACACGATCGATGCGTTATCGAATTTGCTGGGTAAAGCAAACTCTCATGACCTTAAAAATCAACAGTTATTGTATGCCGTGGCACGTTCATTCGTAAAATTGTTTGGTTTCTACTCGAGCTTCAATCATAAAGGTTTCAGCATGTGTAAAAATTCTTGGAATGAGTTTTCCACATTATATTTTCATTATACGTCTACAATTCAAATAAACATCGTTGCAGTACCTATAATAAACGGATCGTTAGATGAACGCAACGCAAATATGTATAAAACAATGAAATTATACATTTATTAAAGGGTTTTCCAGAAATAGCATCTTTTTCTCACTCTCCATCCCATACCATAATTGTATTATGTCATATGTGTTCTCTCGATCTTTATAACAAAAAATTATTGCCCAGTACATTTTCATGTTATTACGTCAATATTAGTAACCGAAGAGCAAATATACGGACAACTCAGCAAGCGCACTTGTGTGATTTCGTAATCTTTAATTATGGTAAATAATTCCGAACACTATAATAGGAAATAGGGATTTCACTACCAGCATTATTAATTTATATGATGTATGTGCCATTATTAAAAACAAACTGAAGTAAATAATATGGAACGCACTAACATAAAAACAAAACTTTAAATCTCCATAATTTATTAAAATCACATGGAATAATGGCGAGAAACCGGAGGAATTTCAGCAAAAGAAAAATCTTGAAACGCTCTGTAAAAATATTACTGTCGTGTTTAAGACATCGCATTGCGACACAAAATATGTTTTATCGCGTAATGCATCGTCGCATTTCGCGTCGCTCTTATGATATGCAACACATTGCATTAAAGGAAAGAGTTTCCTGTTTTGACCATTTTTTAATACAATATAATATAATATCATCTATAGACTGGAAAAGACAACGCTAGGTTTCGAATTCTTAGAGTGAAAATTATGTGTAAGCGTTACATCTAAGATACCTATTTGAGCCACTTGATTTTAACGACTAAGTAGTCATTGAGAAATAAAAATACTTCATACGTTGATTGCTTACATCGATCGTCCGATTAACATAGTTATGGTGAAATATTAAAACATAATGTGAATCTAGTTAAAAAATAGTTATCCATCGGAATTACTCAATTTATATCAATAACATTTATGGCTTTAAAAGTTAGTTTTTAAAGCACCGTTACATAAATACATGTGTTTCAAACATGATCCATCCTAAAGTATAACGTAGCATAAAATATCAAATTAGTGCCTCGCTGTCCCGCGGCGTCCCTTCATTCCAGCACGTTTAATATTTTACTCATTCCCCTCACGCGCCGCCTTCAACGGCCGTCCTGATTGCCGTTAAATTGAACTAAAAACTTCTTCAATGCTCCAAAAACGATTCAATTATATACAATATTTAATCTAACGCAAAACTCAAATCTTAATCTCTATGTCATAATTTCTTTCGTCCTCTAACTGTCACCAATAATATCTCCTTGAGAACTAAGTGCTTTCGTAAACGACCTGGAAAGCTACAAGTAGCGGATGTCGTAATTCGAAATGTTTGCATTTGGAGATTAAATAAGTTTATTCGGTGCAAGTAGTTTGTTCGGTAACAATTTATTACACCAGCGTGTAGAAGTACCTACGAATAGCGTTAAGATGTTTTCAATAGAACGCCAACGGGATGTAAAGTTTCGCAATAGTGTGCTCTCGGATCGTGCAATTATTGCCAACCGAGTCCTGATTGAATTCTTAGGTCAAGTTTGTGCTGAAAGTTTGCATAAAAGACCCAAGCAAATTCTCCTTGTTGGAGATTTTTGTTTAATACATTTTCACGGACCAGTTATTTTACTAAAAACTAAAAACGCTTTTCCGTTTTCAACTTCCGCGTTGCGAGACTGTTTCGACAGATCCATTAGACGCGTTTTAATTCGTTACAAAAGCAAAGGTAGGTAAAATGTGTAAAGCTTTCGTTGGAATTGACCAAGCGCCAACATTTTGTTAACACGCATGTCATGTCTAGAAGTTCCACCGTTGATTTTGGTAGTCTATTCAGAATTTAAAATGGATTCGTTTATAAAGGCATTTACTAAGGTCCGCATTTTCGATGAGGATGAAGCGGCAGGTGAGTGACTTGTTTGCCGGTGGCCCAACACGAACAAAACGTACGATAGTTTAGTCGACGCCGACGCTACCGTAGCGCCCTCTATAAATCAGACGGCGATTGACGCCTTCCTACAGGGAGTGATCTATTCCGCCGCCTCGATGATGCAGCTCTTATACTTGTAAGGATTTTTCATCGATCGATGGTGGAAATGTTGGGAGAATTCAGAGCATTTAATATTTTAAGGTGAATACTTCAACTTTACTACTAATAATACTATTAAATTTAGTTTTCTAAGAAACAACATTAATGTAAGTAAAGTATAGTTTATGCAAGCTTAGGATTAAGTCAGCTCAGAGTGTCACTTTGGTACTAAGTAGTAATGGTTTAGAAAGTACAAGACCCTGTGATTTCTTATAACATAGTTGAGAATAATTTTATACATTATGATAATACTATTTTACTTAAGATAATACTTTTTTTTATAAGATTATTCTATTCTATTATAGTTTATGCTTTAGAAGAAATACATATATACATATGTACATGCAAACTTCTTTTTGTATTTCATCACTTTCCTGTATTTTTATATATATCATTATTTAAATTTTTATTTACTTTAATTTTAAATTACGGCTGATATTTTTTATTGTGAATAAAAGCATTTCTGTATTGGTTACAGGTAAAACCAACTTCAATGTTGATGGCACGTAAACCAATTCGTATAACAATATTGTCTTACAAATTGCTTGACATCGGTATAATCTTGATAAATTTTTAATATCAATGAGCGTGAAGTGTGGCTTGTAGCGTTTTCGAATACGTTCGAATAGGTAGGTACATTTAATATTTTACTGAGTCTCCTCACGCGCCGTCTTCAACGGGCCCTGATTGCCGTCCGATCGAAATTATATTTCACTAGCACATTCAAACCTCGCTGGACAAGATTGCTTTTCGCTACAAGGACTTGTTAAATATTTGATTTTGTAAAATATTTTCACATAACGCTGTTAGTTTAACGTGAGGATAGAATTCCGTAAAAAGGTTAATGTTGAGCTTTTCGGAGCCACCTACAACTTCAGAAATGTTAGAACTGGGTTTATCTATTCGTGATTGGTTTTGAACTTGAGCTTTTATGATGGATTTTTAACGAATGGTTTATCACAATCGATTACAGAATTTTCATTTATGGAAATTGCATACAAGATTAGATTGCATCCCTATTTTATCTGAAATATGAATATTCTTTGAAATAAACTGATTAATTTCATAATTACATATTAATTAAGATGTTAAAGATAAAGTAAGAATTATTCAAATTGTATAATCATCAACATACCTAGCTTACTAAGTGATTAAGAGAGAGAGACCCTAATTTATTATCGCATCGCGAATATTACCTAGAAAAGGGAATAAATTATCTTGCAATATTCTCATAGCGAAGTTTGAAGCTGTTTCTCCAAGGGGAAGCTTCCAATAATGTCGTCAATAAATTGGCAGTTGAACATCCAATAGTCGATGCACTAAGATATGTAAGCGGTAACTATTAGGCTAAGTGTTACGAGTTTATATATTATGATTTATTTGCCCTAACCTATGTTCTACCTCAGTGATGTAGGCTGTATGTATTGTATAATTTTATTGGGTCTAAATCCATAATGTTCTGGACAAATATACTTTACCAATAACTTGTCCAAGAAAGAGAGCATCGATTGAGGTAATTTGTTTGAAAGTTGATTTATGATTTTAATAATGTTCAAATGTGGGTAATATAAGACCAATCGTATTAATGTTTACGGTATCACATTTTTGCAAAGCTAGCCTTGGGTGCCGTAAGTTATATTTTATCATCTATTAAGATTATTACACGCATCTGTGTGTAATACCTACTCTCGAAGATCTCTTCGAAGATATTCATTGAGATTAAATTTTGCTAAATTACAATTATAAATTTAATGAATGAAAAGATAACCTTGTATACACATGTCAATAGCACCAAAATCCTATTACCAAATATTACTAACCAAATGATAATCTTATTTGCAAGTTACTCCAACGGAACCAAGTTATTCCATTAAGCTTATTCCTGCAGTTCTACTCGAGATTGATCGCAGAAATCTTATCACTTATCACTGAAGTGTAGACGTTCGCCATTTTCTTGACATAAAAAAATTGAACCCATTTTAATGATTCAAGTGCCACGTTCATTATTGTGAATTATTTGTCGACCAGAAATTGGATATCGGTGTTACCTACTTTAAAGTGTCAGAAGCCGATGCGGAAATTATTAACAATCAAAATGAAATAAGCAGTTAAATACGTTCATTATCTGGGAAACGGTTTAATTACACCAATTAATAACTGATTGTACCAACTTTTTGGCAGAATTCTGCGGTGCAAGGTAATTTTTAATACTATTATTAAGGATAAAATAACTTTATAAATTGCATCATAACAATTAAAATGCCCCAACAATTATGGCAAAAAATGATGTTTAATACCATATTTGCAACCATAGTAAATTCTAAGAGCTTTTACCTATCATCTTGATGGAGACCATCTGTTTATGTTTGATAAAGTAAAAAAATAGGACATCAAACTCATTGATGTAGGCATCCTATAAGGTAATTTGCTGGAATCGAGATTGTTTATCGTTTGTAACATCGTCTTACGTGAAGGAAAAACCAAAAAATATGCTGATGTTAGTGCATAGGCTAACTGGACTGGAATTCATATAATCCAAGAGATATGTAAGAGTAGATATGTAGAACATAGGACGCGTTGAAGAAAAATCAATCCAAAATGACAGATATATATATAGCACATAAAAATGTAAGTTTTTTAAATAAATAAATATTCAGTAAGAATAGTAAATTACCCAACAAAGCTGTATAAATGCCGTCTTTGAAGTTAAAGGTACGACGTCTGGCGGCTATGTTCAGTAGTTAATAACAAAGCAACTGTGGGTATTTTGGTATCTATTTCAATTTCAGGCAAGGGCATGCACCGAAACTTATCCAACTCAGACAGAACTTTACAAGAAACTCTGTCTTCCGTGCCATTGTCTATTAAATCTGGAAGACTCGCAGAATCTGTATTTTAAACTATACATTTTATAGTTCTTTTAGAAGTCATTAGGATAATTACTTCATTGTACTCTTATAAAAGTGCATTAGGGAACCTTGAATTTTAAAAATAGACCAAATATTGAAACGGTAACCCCGGGTCAAAATAGCAATTTATAAGTGGTTATTAAAGTAAATACAACTACTGAACAGATCAGATAGCATCGTTCATTACCGTTTGTATCTTGTTTCGACGTTGCACGAGAATTGGGTGGTTCTTGAACGCTTAAGCTCATGGTACAAACGTCCGAGCTTCGTGTTTGTCCGTAAATCCGAAAATTAAGCTACAAATTTGGATCAAAGATCGAAGTGTTTAGACCGATCATCTCCGGGACGTCCTCAAGTAATCTCGAATGCCGCCAGATGATTTAAATTTAGCATAGGGTTACTACATAATATGTATTAAATCAATCAAATGCAATTAAAAATATATTTAATTGGGCTTATTATTGCACTTATTCTTTTCTGTGTACACTATAACTAAGGTGCTAGAGGAAATCAATGAAAGGTGTCACAGTATGACAATATTGTTTGAATGGAAGAAACAAATGCACTGATGGTATATACATATACATATATTATATATAATCTCCCGGTACACTTTTAATTTTTGCTATTTCTTAAGTAGGTACCTAGTATTCTGTAACAAGCACTACATGGAATGCTGTAGACGACAGCCCTAAATATCCCAGACTAGTTGACTTGAAACTGCCGAATGAACAGATATAACCGTCGCCGAACTGTTCTGGTGTTCTGTTTAGTATTCAATATCTATTTATCGCTCGCCCACATTTCGGTATCAGATTTATAGGCAAATTAATTTTACATGAAATGAAATATTTATATAATAAATTTGGACCAAAGGCCATTCTGAACGCACCGTTTCGCCTTCGAATCATGTCGTCGATTGTTCTGCAAAATATTTACTAATGTTAATGATAATGTTTCAACGATGTTATTCGCCAACCAGAATCTGTGTAAATACTTCAATTGAACACAAGAACATATTCAATACAATGTTGATAAGACGTTTGCTTCAACTGACGCAATCGCAATTATTTTTTACGAAATACAGGGGAAACAGAACGTACAGAATAAGTTTTTTATTCAGAAAAAAATAAGCATTACATTATTTTATTTACTTATTAAAACTTCGACCAATAAAATGAATACTATGTATATAGTAATAAATTGTCACCTCAATTTCAGGTCCATGCATTCATTCATTCATTCATTACATGCATGATGAAAATCGTACGCAAATTACGTTATACAGCCTTGAATAGAGTAGTTAGAGTTCGTTGACCTATTTATTCATTTTTTCACATCCTCAGGTGTAAAAACACGGCCTGCCATTACACTCCATGTAACACATTACACTCAAGTTTACGACTCCAACAGAGGCGGGAGTTGGGTTTATGAATCTTTAAACGTTCTCAAAATCTGTATCACGGTACCTTACAGGGGATTCGCGTCGCTATATTTTCCCATAAGTGTATCAAGGGACCGATGCTGCCCTGCAGTTTTTTAATGTACACGGCTTTAAAATTCCCCTTTATTTTCTTAATTTTGTTTTGTTGACATTAAAATGCAGATGCTTATCTACGCACTTGTTCTACCTATTGTTGATTACGCTGATGTGTGTTATCCAGATCTATCAGAAGAACTTCTCAACAAACTAGAACGCCTACTTAATAACTGT
>DWGJ01005057.1:0-10823 GCA_018246895.1 Aspitha aspitha aspitha
ATTTAATGTACTTTATAAGCATTATTATTGAAAAATATTAGCGTTCTGCACTTCTCCTACACATAAACTATAAGTGTTCCAAATTTCATACTCCTCCGTGCGCGCAATTTTCGTAAAAAGGCATCCAAAGTTTTCGCTTCACGTATTAATATATAGATTATTTTATATAATATATTACCTGTTAATTTCTTTACTATACAATAATACATGTGTGTAATATGTACGTATTACATTAAGAGGTGCTATATTTCTATAACTATGTGGGAGTATAACCCTGGATATCCTGGTCAGTCTTTAGAAATAATAACGCGTCTTTCACCACATTCCAATAGGAAATATACTGTTTTAGACTAACTAGACTAATTCCAACATTATACTAACTAGATGTATGCCAAAGTTCCTATTCCAATTGTCCTGGCGAAGTTCTGTACAAATGTACTGGTACCTACAGCGATCAATACCCACTATGATTGATTTGCTACCTTCGTACCTTGAAAAACAAACCATTCATAATTATGGAATATATTATATTGTAGGTACTATATCCATACTAACATTAGGTACCTATAAATGCTAAAGTAACTCTTTCTGTCCGTCTGTCTGGCTGTTACTCTTTCACAGCCGAACTGCTTGAAACAAAATTGTTATGGGGACATTTTGAAGTATACAAACGAAAATAGGATATACTTTATCTCAGTATTCCCAAGGAATCGAAATCTATATTGGTAACATTGTGGGGTGCAGCTAGTAACCTATATTACTTTGCTGAAGTAGCATTAATTACTATATGGGGCAGTGGGCGAAACATTATAGCTTGTCAAACACACTACCGCGACCTAGAAACACGGTGTCGAGAATAAGACGTGTGTTAAATAATTAAATTTAAAATATTTTAACAATATTTCTTTCTGTCATTAATTAATGGGACTGTCTTGGAACAATACATTTAACAATATATTTCTTAGTTGCTTTTGTTATGGTAACCAAACATTTTGCATTTTTAAGAGAAGAATTAATTTCTACTATTACTTATTTAATTATAATAATTAACACTTATTTTAATTAACAATATTACTGACAAGTAATATTCACGTACCTAATTTTATTTATTAAATTACATCCACAGACTTAATGACATTTACTAGGAAATTGGAGAAATAGATTTTGTGTTACTAAAATACTTTCAGTATTAAATGTGGTATACTGGATACGTGAGGATTAAAATGACTAAAGTTTGAACACACGGAACAAACATGTGTTATGTGAACTAAGGGTAAATAGAACTCTGTACCGTGTAAGGTTCCTGCATGCTATCACCAAAGTTGTATTTGAGTAGCGAGATCTGTTTGTTGGTAAATATACGTCTTTACCGACTCCTACGAGTGCATATCTGGTAATGTTTGATTAATATTTTAAATGTATTTACTCTGATGTCGCTATGTAATGTAACATCAAAGTAAATACATCCATAATATTGATAGTACACAACTAAGGTTATGTTATACAGCATAGATTTATAATGTTCTTAAATAGACATAAGTGCGTACGATAAAATATATGAATGACATTGTTGTTCGATCCTTTTTATGCCACTTATGTTATTTTATCCACTGCTGGGCCGGGTCTCCTCTCATAGTGAGAGTGATTTAGGCCATAGTCTACCACGCGGGTCAAGTGCGGAATGGTAGACTTCACACGCCTCAGAAAATATTATATACTTTATATCATCTCCAAGGTGTGCAGGTTTCCTCACGATGTTTCCTTCGCCGATATAGCAACCGATATTTAAATTTCAGTTATAAAACGCACGTATTAATTCAGAGGTGCGTGCCAGTATCGAGTATCGAATCCAGACCTCCCGAGTGGAAGGCTGAATTTCAAACTACTAGGCTATCACTGCTGTGATGAAATTGTTACTTTTTAATAATGAAGATGGCGACTAGTAATGCCAATCATTAAAATGGCACTTTATAGGAACGCCAGTACAAGACTATAGGATGTAATAAGATCGTTGCTGTCTACTGGAAAATATAATATAAGTGCAAGGCGACCCCATCACAATGCGCTTACCTAACGCGAGAATAAAAGATTTTCTAACTCCTAAAAGCTTTTAATTCTAAGAAGAAAGAATAATGATGTCAAGAAAGCATTTACTTACAACCACTCGGGTGAAATACTTAAAGCATCCCGCCCTTTCAGCCGAGTGCTACGTTACATCAATTTGTCAGGGTTACTACACTCCGTCCAAAATTTTTAGATAAGTTCATAGGAACTTAGTTGAGTCAGCCAGACTGCTGAGTCCGTGGAAAGGTTTAAGATCGATTTTCATCCTGGGATAATATTTATCTGATAAGCATTAATCTTTGTTGAGCCTGGGTGTACATTTATCTACGAGTTGCAGTGTGTTTAGACACATAGGTATTATGTCTGGTTACCAAAAAAAAGATCTACCTATATTGGGATCAGGTGGTCATATGTGAAAAATAGGACGACTGAACAAAAAAAAACCCATTTACAGAAGGGATCGTAACAATCCACACGTGAATTGAGTTGATAGAGACGGTACAATATCCTATCCTATCCTATCCCTCGAGACATCATATTAGTCGCTCTATCTAGTGCAGGGTAGGCAGGAAGCAGCGAGTGCCAAATATCTCTGTCCTTATAAACCTGCCGTGCTTCATCTATTTGCCATTGTAACTATTCAAAATGATCTTACTATAGCTATTTACTAAGTGGAGTGTTAATTTTAAAGAAATTTCCATCGCAGATATGCGAGCCCCTCGGATGCTTGAATTTATTGAAACGTTTCGGCAATCTTACTTAACTGTGGCTAAGAAAAAAAATCGGTAGAGGCTTTTAAACTCAAAGACGAACAGGAACAGTGCCAAATGCGGTGCCGCTATCAGAGACTAGTGCGGACTGCATCAAGCAGAGAGCCCTCTTGCCAAGTACAGCGTTCCGCAAACACGTTTGTATCGTGATACAGTGCATTTACACTTTTAGAAAAGTCAGTGAACTCGTTTACATGACTTCAGTTATGCAAGCAATGGTTACGACTTCTAGAATTATGGAATCTTAGAAATAACGAACTGGATTTCATTCTATTTTTAAATTTGAACCGTTTATTTATTGATACACTGCTGAAAACCGGTCCTTTGTCTTAGGTCGAGAAAGAATTAGGTCGTAATTTATCACGCTGAGTACTATTCATACCTTGTACTTATATATGAAATTACTAAAGAAAACAGAGGTAGGAAGCTCATGAGCTTATATGGGTGTCTTTTGTAACAAATAAATATGTTCAGCAAAGCATTTGCGATAAAACATGTGTTGTTTTACTTAAGCGAAGTCAGCTGAGGAATAAATATAAAGGTGTTTTGTACATAAAGAAAACGGCGAAGCAAGTTATGTAGCTTAGATAATACGTGACCTAGTGACCACACAGTAGGTAATACTGCAATCACCAAGAAAGCTTTCAGAAAGTTAGTGTTCTGAATACAGATGGACTTTTGTTTCAAACAGTAGCCTTAGAAGAGGAAACAAAGAGAAGGTAGTTTTAGCGAAAAGGTGCTTTAGTTGCTGCTATGAATGTTTGTCGTGTAGCTCAATTACCTATAAATAGAAAAAGAATTTTGTTACTAATGAATACTCACGACTAACTGAATTCACACTAACAGTCCCATTCCTGTAGCTCTATTTGAGGTTGGTTGCAGATGTCCACGGGCTATAGCACACATGTGTCTGCTGCCTGCACGCTGGCCTCTCTTTAAAGTGGAACCAAAAGATTCCATTATTCTTACACACAATGAAACAATTTTCTTCTTAAGATAAATATAAGCCGAAACTAATGCACTACCAAAAAAATATGTAGTACCTAAGTATGTAATGTAAGGGTTTTTGAGAACAATACAGATAAATGAACACCTTTAATTTGTCAACGAATGTGCTTACAATAAAAGGTTATATTAATTATTCATTAACTTTCTCCTTAAGTGACAACACGGAAATGTTTTATGGATGTACTCGTAGATAATAATATTAAGCATAAAGAGGCAGAAGTTACCAATATCTGATTGAAAGGGGAAATAAGTTCTACAAGAGCAAAGTTCGAGAACGACATTTTGTTCAAATAGGTTCAATGAGAGATACTCCAAGATTTATTTTCTACGCAATAGAGGATAAATATAAGATATGAAGGAATCATTCAATAAAATAGTATCGTGTATTAAGCACTATAGAATAAGATAAAAGATTAGGTATAAGAATTACGAGTATATTAGAAGTTGTCTGTGAGGCACTTACCTATACTTGGTTCTTCATTTAGTTTTATTGCTGAAGGTTTTTTCCACTTATAAATGTGATAAAACCTTGTAAGGTTTCATTCTTCATTCTTAAAAAGTATATTGGACATGTAGAATGAGACATGATGATTGCCAATTTAGTTTTCTAAAAGTAATTGTGAGCGATCGCGGCTACAAGTTTGGTTGTAATTATTATTAAGATATAAGTATAATGATGCAGAGCAGTTACAATAAGGCCATCTGATTGTAAACCAAGCAATGCCTGTACTACCAGACAGGTAAGAAATTGCATACATAAATTTTGAATACGTACTGTTATAGATAAACGTGCAGTCAGACATGACTGCACGTTTATCAGACCCCTTCATGACCCCCGATTCTTCGATTAGGTGACCATTGAACCAAGATTAATGCTCTTTTGACATCCATTGACACAGTCATATCTTTTTCCAATACCTTTGTGGAAATATGGGTGTGGAAGAGTCAAAAATGTATTTAAGCCCGGAAGCTTTTTACACAGTTTCACTGCAACTTTAAAGCCACGTACGTACTACGTATTTACCACATCACCTCGAACTCAGGCAGCGTGAACGGGATTCATCAGCGGCGCGCTGTCACGCGGCGTTACCCTGCAGCGCAAATAAAAAAAGAACATGAAATATTTTTGCATCACACGGGAATTTTTGTTACAGAAATAAAAAGAAATAGTAAAGGTGACATTTTGTTTTAACGGTAATAAAAGTGCATGCCTGCATTCCTTTTTACGTGTCAATGTTGGGCAAAATCACGAATATTCGGGTATATCTACTACGTCACGATTGTCTAGTGCGAACGAACGGAACGTTTCGGCTGTTATTCACAACTTTAAAGCAGATAAATACTTATCTAATCCTCTAACCTTAATTAATACCTTAATCAAGTGGCAGGTTCCAGAATAGCTGTTTAATTTAATTTTTCTTACCATTCCACGTTCTTTTTTGAATTCTGTCCGATTTGCCTCTTAACACCGCGAAATCGCTGCGCCAGTACTTTTAAGATTGGGCCGGTCTATTAAATCGGCTCGAATCTGTGTCACGGCTGCTGTTTCAAATACAGATGACACTCGAAATTGCTTCAGATGTCTTACGATTGTAAGCCAAACGTTAAAAATTCATGTGAACCAATTGAAAGAATTGTAGTACTTATATTGTGTATATACATAGGTACATATTCATACACGATTACGATACGAATTAGCAGTATATTTAAGGAAGGCTGAATCAATAACAGATAAATAATATATTTAAGAAATCGGACAGACAGTAATAAGGAGAGATTTGTTGAGATCTTTTATTTTTAAGACATGCTACTTGTTTTAGCAAGCTTTTTAATATCTTTAAGTTATTATTATTGAGCCAGTCGAATAATATTGTGACGTCGTAATTTATATCGCTTTCGCAAGAGACTCGTGTCTAGCCGCGGAGCAATTAAAGGTTTAAAAAAGTGTTTTCGATTTCTCTGTGCTTGTTAAATGTTGCCAAAAAACTCCAATTGAAATTCATGTATTTGGCACAGCATATTTTTTATATCTAAAGGAACATCCACCGGTAAACTAGAGCCCTTCAATGCAAATAAATGGCTGACGGAATTCCTATTACCCATAAAAATTAAAAATAAATTTATGCCACTTATAAAATCGTACGCTTACAGCATAAGCAGCGCTTGCTACTTTCATACAATTCTCAAACGGCCGTTCAGGTAATCTCATTCCGCGAAATGTGTAAACAGCAATAATATAAATTCCGTTAACGCTTTAACGATTAAAACTCGTGACGAGGCATGCGTAACGCCTTATACGAATACGAACGAAATAATTGTAAGAATTCATATAAATTTTCTTAGCGTATGTTTTGGTTATGTTCGAATTGCTTTTAGAATAATTCAATAAAAAAGAGTTGGTTTTATCGGGATGATATTTTTAACTTTTGCAAATATACTAAATCAGCACATTTTTATGTTTAGTAGATTGTTGTTACATCCAAGTACCTAAACATAAGTAACGTAGCGTCATTATCATCAATTATTTACATATTTATAATTATAACACCACCACGCGATTTACAGAGCATTATCAACGTTCACAGGACTTACAAAACATTGTGGAAAACTGTAGTCTTCCTATTTATAGCTTATGTGAATATCATGAAAATTTATTGCCATTATATGACATTTGCATATCGCTCCCAAGATTGACAACTAAAGGGAAGAAAGGTCCTTGAATGGCGGGCACGTATAGGCAAAATAAGTACAAGACAACTTTTTAAGAGGTGTTCTGGTAGTTTACGAGGAAGACAGCACGAAACCGCTGGATTCAGAACACTCAGGTTCGGGTGGCGTCAGCCATGGAATACCTGCGTCCAATATACCTACTTCTAAACATTGCTAGATGCATGAGAAGGATTCTAAAATAGAAATTTTTCCTTAACGAGGATTTGCGAAACGGTTTCATAGCACAAGTGAAAGGTAGTATTGTAGGAACAAGTGTACACTCATTAGACGGAGGAACTGTGATTTTTCCTGGAATTTTTTTCATGCGTACATTAATCCTGGCGTTCGTGGTGACGGTAGTTGTAAATACGAAAGGATTTTTTGAAATAATCCAAGGAATATTTCGTACCGAAGTAAAACCGATATTGCGCACTGTGCCTGAACCTTAACTTTTACTAAACGCAATTGTCGGTGCGTTACATTTCAAAATCATAATTATTGTTAACCAGCAACTGGTTACTGAAATTTCAGACATGCCTTTTTTTATACCCCTCCATTGTCTCACTGCTGCACATTCGTCTCGTCACATTCACACAAATGATATCTGTCTCTATACTAACCTCGATATAATACTTTTTATTTATTATATTTATCTAATTATTGTGTTTTGGTGATACTCGCGTAATGTGGTGTGCTACTTTTTCGTTATTCTTTATTTTATATTGTATATATTATTAAGTATTTTATATATTAAAACTTTGCACCCTACCTCACTTATTGTTCTGTTATGTCCTCCTCCCAAAGGTTGTCTGGAAGAGATCGCTTATTAGCGATAAGACCGCCTTATTTTACTGTTTTTTTCCTTGGTGCAATAAAAAGTTATAATAATAATAATAATGATTTGTAATGGTTGTTTTATTCATTTACTGTATATTTTCATTCATTTATTTTCATGTACTTGTACCGTTTAGTGTAATAGGATAAAATATCGTTATCACTAAAGCACACATCTCGTGTCCCGAGTCATGCAAATATTGTGCCATATAAGAAGACGAGCAGATATTTTGTATGAAATGTTTTCCACCTACGCCCCTCAACAAACGACCGTCATTACACACAAAGTGAAGTTCCCGAGCAATAGGATTCGCCGCTGAAACTTTTATTACGTATGACTACGACTGCGACACGACCATTCAATTTAAGTGTTTGATTTTTTTGCTTCATGAATACAATTTTTCTATGATTTGAATGAGAACTCACTTATAATGAAATCATTTTTCAAAATACATATATTCCTTACAATATATTAATATTACAATTCCGCACTTTATTTGATTATTAATTCAAAAAGTTCATAAACTACACTGAATATACAAAATTATTGTAAGGTGTTCCCGTAATGTTTACATTATTTATTGAGTTGATTTTTCAAATGATCTGTAAAAGTTTTGATATTTCCGATTTATTAAAAACTGTAGCATTATATTTTACAATTATTGGCTGTACATTCTGATAATAAAAATAGTCAACGAGACGATACTATAATACATTAATTTACGTCGTACATGTGATGACTATATCGTGGGTCCTAAATAACGCAACGCAATTTATACCATACATGTGTAGCTGTAGCAGAAAGTTTTGGGCGCCTCCCGCGACAGGGCTTTCAAATTGATTGCCTAAACAATAAATTCGTGTCAGTGAAGCTTGAGCACACATCCAAAATGAAGTTCACGGCGTGTACGACAAGTTTAATTAGCTTAGTTCTACGATAATGTGTACAAGTTAGTACTTACATGAATGGCTTTGCTTTAAAATTGTCATACTCGATAAAATTAGAATACGACAGAATGATTACGTTTTAAATTCAATCGCGCCCTTTAAACAGGCGAAATAGAAACTGGATATTGAGAATGGAAAACGTTTGAAATTTACCGATCGCCTTGTATATGAAATTGAACATCTAATATCTAATGCAATTTCACGTTTCTAAAAACGCGAACAGTCATCGCATAATAAAATAAAATAAAAATAAAAAATAAATAATTGCCAATGTAAAAACATATCAGACAAACTTCATAATACTCCAGTAAGAAATAAACGTGAAAGGTGATTTTCGCGTCAGAATCTCCGACCTTGAATTCTTAGCGTTTTCAACAACAAAAGCCACAAAGAAACACTCGTCAAGCCCGCTCAGGGGATGACTCCCACAGCCCCCACCCCTACAGTTCGGTTTACTTAACAGAAAGCTCAAATGAACATTATCTGCTGCTATATTTATGCTATGGTCGTTACGACTTTGGTATCATTTACATTTACATTTGTTGAACATCGTAATCGATAAAATTTACACTGAAACTAGTATTTCCACAATTTTTACTAGGAAACAATAAACATACAAATATAGACGTGATTGTTTAAGTCGTGCTGTGTGCTATGATGAACCGATATATGATATCGAACCTTGAATTTACAGAGCAATCGGATGAGGGAAGTTGAATATGTCTGTTTGATAGATGTTTTAATACAAAATATGCGAAACAAAACGCTCCGACGCGCCGCAAGTCCCTTGAGTGCGCATCACTGCCATATCTGCGAGCTCTCAAATGAAAATTACCGCCATATTTCTGTTACGGGGTTATTCTGACGCGCAGCGTATGCACAAAGGCGCTAATGGAATGTTATGTTTGTTATGCAGCCTGAATCCTTTTACCTTTGTGTTCACAGTTGGTATTTAAAATTACGATTGCGATTGTTTAAACATACATTAAAATGTGGTGACACATTAAAATCATTATATTTAAGATGATTCGCGGGGCATATATGTTTCAAGATAGAATTACAAATTTGAGTACGTTTTAGTATAAAATCAATTAAGTATGGCTATTTTATACATGCTAAAGAAATTTTGCGCTTTTTAGCGTTTTCAATATTTCTTTAACTCTTTGCAAATGTAGATAGTAGATTGTAAATCTTTTTCTAATTAGCGTATGAAAAATGTGTTACAAATTTAATTGAAACCAAATATCTACACATGTCTCTAAAATTCTGTATCATATACACATTAATTAAGAAACTATTATACTCAGCCACTAGTACAATTCTCATGAATGTTTGAATGAAAAGAGAATATAACATCCAATGAGAGCTTAAGGTTTTATTCATTTTTACCTTCCTTCTTGTATAAGCTCAAACTACGCTAGGTCTGCTAATGACTATCTTTTCTCGAGGATGTGTTTTGAAAACATTGAAAGAGCCTTATTTAAACTGTAAAACTTTTTTTACGTAATCCTGGTGTGAATTGAGCTTGGATTTTTCAAGATCTCGTGATTATTTTACAAACTAAGAATAAAAATGCACATTTAACAAAAAATGCGTACTTTTTCAGATGTAACGGAGGCAATCTTGATACTCAGTAGACCCTTCTAATAACTATGTATGTATAAAACTCTCTTCTAAGTAGAGCAATAGAAAATTACCATTCACAAAGTTCTCAGGATAGATGTAACCTCAAAATCTTGTGAACAAAATGTGTGCTATTTGTTTCTGACAAAAATCCAACGAGGCTACTAAAATCAAACATTGCACACAAAATACAGCGCACACTGAAAAGCGCTGTGATTGAGATGCATTGTTCGAGTACAATGTGGCTTTACTCCACTGGACATGCTTGTATGTACGTACATCCGAGGCTTTAGATAAAATGCAGATGGTATGCAGATAACGACAAGTACATTCGTAATGCATCTTACAATATAAATAAGTATCTTGAGTGTGCACACTCCTGCTTTTTTCTCTTTATTTACATTTTTTTACAATTACTCTAATGGCGCACTTCAGTTCTGCGGACCTTGAGGCTTCCAGCTTTACCAGTTCTCATGGAGACGACTGTCCCATGTAGAACACCCGGCCATCTAAGGCGTGATGTTAAATCGTTTACTCCCCTGTCCTGGAACGCTTGTTGACTATCTGTCGTCTTCCTTATTGGAGTTAAAAACGCCCGTTTTGCGTCATAAGATTTTTAATCTATACGTATTATCTAGTTAATTTCTACGTCTATTTAATTGTTATTCGTTATTCGCATATGTTCCAATGCTTTTACCTATATATAAATACGTGAAGCGAAAACTTTGGACCTCTTTCTACGAAAATTGCGCGCACGGAGGAGTATGAAATTTGGCACACTTATTATTACAGTTTATATGTAGGAGAAGTGCAGAACGCTAATATTTTTCAATAATAATGCTTATAAAGTACATTAAATCAATAAAT
>DWGJ01005058.1:0-10817 GCA_018246895.1 Aspitha aspitha aspitha
ATACTTTTCATCACGCTACAATCAATAGGAGCAGAGCAGTAAAGCAGTAAAATGTTGGGAAAACGGGAGAAGTGATTCCATTTTTTAAGCTCCTACATCCATAGATAGTGGAGAAATACTGTTTTATACCCATGCGAAGCCGGGGAGGACCGCTAGTAAAAAATAAAATAAAGAAAAAAAAGGTTCAAATTGCATACGGTATCATACGCTACCACTCACCAGATTTCCTTTTCTCATTCACGAGAACCAGCGACTTGGTCCTCTTCACTCTCAGGGACCGTCTCCTGATGGACCTCATTAGAGCCTCCGGCATACGCGAGAACCTCGGCGAGTCCACTCGCTTTTCGGGCATGAAGAAATTCTTTACGGCCAACATTATGACAGTTCACAAGACAAGACGGAAACAAGCGGTATCGCGGAACTACAAATCCATCATCAGTACACACGGTCCGTAGTTTTTTTACGATTTCACGTTCACTTACTCGTATGTTTAACAATTATATTGGAAACCGCCAATTGTTCCGAATGCTACTTCCGAACGCGATTAAATCGTTCGCATCGGTAACGAATCGATGACGGTAACCGCTAATGAAGGTCAGTTATCCAGCTGATTAATCACTTCTATGAACCGATTCGGCGTCAAATTCGTCAACGGCGATATCCGTTGCGATCGCTACACGAGTATTGTTTTGCTCCTCAAATGTCAGTATTATTGTTTCGATCCGATCACTATTCCACGCACGACAATCAAGTCTTATCCTGTCACCATATTTGGTGTGGATGTGCTTCGTCTACGGGTTGTTCGATATAATTTCTTTCGAGTACATTGTCGCGGCACTCACGATCACACGTCCATCAGCGACCGCGACTTACCGCTTACTGACTCGACGCGAGTCGGCGAGTTATCGCCGCAAAGAGGGGTGCACCTCACCTGGCTTCGCGGACTAGCGAATTTTTATCTCTCTTATCAGAATTTACTTATTCTGTGCAGTGCCCGGAGGTCGAATGGATTTACCGTTGGTCCGTGAAACAAGGCTGGATTGTTCACTGCGGCAGCGTTCGCGAGATAAAATTGACGACACGGCCACGTTTTTACGTATCACCGTGAAATTTCGAATCGAATGTAGTTTCAAGTTTTTCCATGCAAATGAAAGTACATTTTTTATCACTATATTCTTCGATCTTGTATCAATAGGTGAACGTAGTAGCTCGATACAATGTAATGAAATACAATGTAGAGGCAATTTATTTTCAATAATCTTCGACAATGAAGTCTATAATATAAAATTTATAAGCAACTCGTTTCAATTTTTCAAAACTTTATAAATGAACTTACAACCGTTCAAGCGGTGGCGACGTATAAGTATATATTTTTAAAATTTGGAACTTAAATTCATTGTAATTCTCTGTCACTTAAAACGAACATCCCTATTTAATTAAAATAAATTAAAAGATTAAATACACAAAATATGTTTAATTTAGAACAAAAAAACTAAGTCTTTTTACAGCTATAATCTCAATGTTCATTCGTTTCTATGTACGTAATTCTACGTAATGAACATTCCATTTATGTTTCAAACGACGCCATGACTGCTGCAGTCATCAGCCAATAAATTAATTAGCAGCCCGACGTGCATTATGATTTACGATTTAATCATGATTTTAAAAATGTTTCCCAATTTCCAGTAGGTACATGAAAAGATATCTTCTTTATACCTCTTTATCGACATAAATAAACTATCCTACTATATTAATTAACGAAATACACATGTAGAAACTCCTTTCAATTTTATCAAGCATTAGGGTTGTAAAATAACCACATAACATATATTTGGGTGTCTAAAAACTTGAATTATCATTACATAACAGATAACTACATACCACTTTACTTGTTATATGACAAAAGAAAAAAACGATGGAAAATTAGACAGAATTTTAATTAACCCTAATAACAAATTTTATAATCACTTTTCAAATCCCCAAAGCGGAGATGCAGCTCCTCATTTCATCCGCGATAACGGCAGTCGTAGAGTCGCTGTGCAATTTGCAAGTTCAGTGCACTAAGTGCATTACGCGATTAGAAACTTTCCCGAACACCATTGAGATTGACAATTTTACGCTGCCGCAGACAAGATGCGTAAGCTCCGTAAATTACAGACTTGGAATTGATACTGCAGTTATTGCCATAATAGGGTTGTCGACTGTTGATAAATTCAGTAATTCATTTTTAATGATTTAAAAAATTGTTCATGTTGCACACAGAAATGACAGCTAAAATTGTAAAATTCTTTGGTGAGAGATATTGTTACGCCAGGTCCCTAACGGGTTAGGCAGAAAGCAGCGAGTGCCAAATAACTCTGTCCTTACAAACCTGCCGTGCTTCATCTACATTCATCATTCTATTCATTAAATTCTTTGGTAATTGCCGAAAATTAATGAATTAATCTATAGGTAAATAAAATACCTTTTTTAAATTCTTAATTGCTATAATGTACGTCAACATGATACGATAGTTTCGGGAAAGTTTGCAATATTTCGCACAAAATCGAATGCATGCAGTTTTGGCAAAATTTGGTATAATAATCACTTAATTTCATGGTCCAGGTATAAGAACCTTTTTTGATAAGAACAACTTTTACTCGCACGGGAGCTTAAGTTACGACCAGTTATAAATAGTATTTTAAAGTAAACTCATATATTTCATATAACAAATGAATGCTTTAATTAAACGAATAGAGCATCGATATATATTAATTGATATCGTCTGCCGCCACGAGGTAAACGTTATTCATTGACAAAAACAAATACTGACCCAATTAATTCACAAGTAATACGCGAACGTGCAATGAATAAATGAACGCTTACAATACGATGTTTTAAATATCAATAATCATTGGGAAAAGTCCAAATAAGGACACCTGATTCCAAATTAGGCAATCGATTGCCTGTTATATCTGACAACTGATAAAATACATGTAAACATACTACATAAAATATATGACTTGTATAGATATTTTGACCAGATGACCAAAGATTATCAGTTATACCAGACCTGAAAGGTCGCTACAGCTACAGACTAATACAATGTTACAAAAATGATATTCGTCTGTGAATATTACTATTCTAGAGTCCCCAAACATCCACGCACTAAGCGCTGCCATTAACCTTGATTTCAAATTGTAGTTTTAATATTCTATACTCATACTGTAACAGCTGATCCGCCGCTGCAGAAATTGGGGTCGTACGCGAATTCCCCGCTCCTGAATAATTGATATTGTTTTCGCTCACGTCAACGTCAATAAAACTATAGCCAGGGTAAGTGGCGGTTGCGGAGTTTCCGAAATTTCGTGAGACAACTTGGCTCTGTACATATGTACCATGTACTCAACATATGTACCATGTGTTTCGATGAGCAGTGGTAAATTAGAATTACTTTCACATCTTTCATAGATACCGGGAATTGATTTAAACGGTAAAGAGGGAGATAGTGAATGAATAATCTGGAAATTTCTGTAATATTATCTCAATAATCGGGTAGAATTATACTGAAGATTAAGCCTGAAATTTCCCCATTAGACAAAAATTGTGAAGAGATGAAAATCGAAATAAAAGACGCAGAAAATTACGAAGCACTCCAGCGCTTGTACCCGCGCTAATCCCTCGGAGAGTCGTGCAAATTCTTATCGTTGCATCGGAGCGCCGAGCACGATATTGTACTTCCCATTTTATTTCAACGTCCAGTACAACAAGAGCCTTTGTACATTCGCTAGATACTTAGGCGTCGTACACACTTGCGATTATGAGGATTGTTTAGTTCGTTTCAAAATGTTTCCGAAAAATAATCGAAAAAATCAAAGCGGACGACAGCTCTTGAAAGCTCAGCTCTTTGGCAAAAATGAAGATAAACATAACACGTTTATATGTATAAAGGAGAAAAAGATAAATTTTTATTTTGATAAACATTGTGCAATTCAGGATAAGCACTGTATATAGATAGAAATATATATTAACGTATATTAAAATGAACAGAAATTAACTTTAGATACTGACATTACTCAAAACACTTTAAAAGATGGATTAAGTGCTCGGAATCATTAATATTCTCAAGTATACCTTGCCATTGCAAAAAAATTGAAATTTTGCATTCCGTCATTTGTAATGTCTGAGTGTTTTTAAATAGCAAAATTAAAGTGAACGTTTCTGTATACATCCTTAAAGTCTTCAAACTGGTACCTACCAGTACCTATAAGTACTACTACTACTACTACCTATAAGAATATCTTCACAGCGCGCTGAGTTTCCACGCGAGCCCCGCTCGGTGACGACGTCATTATGACTTGGTTTTGCTGAGAGTCAGCTTACATCTCATTGTTCCTGATATAGCTCACTGTGTTCTTAGGCTTTTCTTTTCCTATCTTGTTTGTTTGTTTAATGTAATTGTAGTTTGCTTTCTCATAATCCGATTTGAAAACAAACATTAAGACATTACAGTTTTATTAATACTTCCATTGTTGATGTTTCGATTGTTGACTATTCATCATTCATTTTCTAACTAGTTTATTAGCTATTATGTAGCAATTACCATTTTGTAACAATTTCATCATTTGCCTGACTATATTTTTTTTCCTTAATAATATTTAACGTCATTTATTCAAATTATACTTACGGCTACGTTAATTATTCATGTTCATGTTTATTGAAAATTTCATTTGAGGCTACAGCTGTAGTAGAAACAAGCATTTCGTTTGTAAGACCTGCAATTCTGCGTCCAGTTGGCGCAACAATCTCAGGATGTGAATCAACATTTCTATAAATATAATTCAATGCGCTCGTAGCATCGGCGAAGTAGGCAGCATTAACAGTTTATTTATTGCGTTTGTTTTCTCATATGGCATTGCATTACCGAAGATGCATGTTTAACTGAACACGATTGTCTAATATGAGTCATGTTTATTTAATCTTATGCAATGCGGACAAACTAGGCAATGTTCACGTAAATGTGACGTCACTACAAGTAAAGATGTTGTATACTATTGACACGTCAACAGGTCTGCAGGCACGCGAAGCTTCTTATACATTTTAAATAAACGATTCAGTTAAAAATAATAAACGTAATTGCTGTTGAAATAGTAATGTTTCACGCAGACCATAGCTTATTAGCTTCGATATAACGATGAATACTAGCACGAGGGTATACAGAGTATAAATATTTATTCTGTTTGTTTTTATATTACTTATTTATACAAGTGTATACAAACAAATCCATATTATGTAGTTTAGCAGCTATCTTGAGCCTCATGTTTGTCTATAGGATCAGATTTCCGTATGTCAAATACTCCCGAGACATTACAATTATCATTATAAACGTTTCTCACAACCGATTACGAGCTTTTTAAAAAACTAATGAACTATAGTAAACTCGTGACATACGGTCGGGACGGAAATCAACAGAGCCTAGGGCTTCCTAAAGTTACCGACTCGAAAAGCCGGCTACGATGAACAAACAAAACGAGTACTGGCACGTTACGGAGCGGGTCCGGTAACATCTCGCGGGGACCAGTCCTTACAATTCAATTATGGTCGCGACGATACATACATCCTGATAGCGTCACAAAATCGTAACGCAATGGCGTCTGTTCGTTCGCTTATTTCTGTTACCCTAGTGTGTGGGCTGTTAATTATTTTCGCTCTTGTATAAGATAATATAAGATACATTAGGCACAAGAAACAACCTACTAGCCTATCACAATTTTAAACGATTTTTAAATACAAAAAAATGTGTTTCGAAATCAATGTAAGAAAATTTTAAAACAAGCCGTTGAGCAAAATCAAATTTTAAAATAAGTGACGATGTAATATATTCGTTTTGTACATGGACATAACCGGGGACGTAGACTAGTGCCTACTATTTTCAGAAACATGCACTCGCCCACAATTGTAGTAACCGGGATTCGAACCGGTTATTGTGCCTTAACAAGCCTCCTCCGACATTTGTCAGCGTGATAAATATATTTTTACGGTCATCGACAGACTGATAAGAATAGAATCCAACACTATATCTAAACAATTTATATGCTCTCTAAATATTTTTATCATTTTAAAGCGACCCGTATTATAAACAAACGTGTTTTTTCGGTCTTAAAAAAATCTTAAATTTACAGATACAACAATAAATTTAGTTTATTCCTTAATAATAATATCGTAACTATTAAGTAGGTACTACATTTCTAATACTAAACTACTAAAAATTACAATAATACGAAGAGTTGTAGGCGTTCATTACAGAAAGCGTAGCTACGCTTTGTATGATGCAGAATCACAAAATTAATTCTCATCCCCAAAACTGGCAGTATTGCTCAGAATAGCTCCACTCATCTCCTACACGACCTGCAACTCTATGATGCAATGCACCGTAAGTATTCAAAGGACCTTTAATACAATCAGTGACTTAAACATTATGCAATAAAAACACTTTCTCCGAAGCTTACCTAAAATCAAGATAGGAATAAAGCCACAAGCTTCACCAGTTCCCTACGCACCTGTCCGCCAACACATTCAAACCAATTACATTTTGTTACGTTCATCTCATTCTATTTCACCATTGATATAGTATGTGAAAGGGATAGGAGATATAAAACAATATTGGACCTAGAGTATAGCCTTGTAGAACGCTTTGTGGGTAGGTGTCAATGACTGTACATATATACAGAAATGTTTGTTTATTTTTCATTACGCGTTAAATAAATCAACAAATCATATTTTTAAAATGATCTAAAATTATATCACTTTGTTTTAAGGCTTTAAACATTCTCATTATTAGAAGAAATCCACGTCCGATAGCGGAAAAATAAAAGGATTGTTCACGATTGTCATAATTAAGAATCTTATCATTATTAGATATCTTATTAAGATATCCAAAGATAAAAGCAATCGGTAATTGATGACGATGGAGAAGCTTCAGTTAGTAAAATTATTACAGACAGACTGAGTATAGGAATGTTGTTGTTTACGGTGCTAAAATATTAGTTCCACTTCCACAGTGGTTTGCCTCGAGCTAGTCAACGTGCAAATAGCTGCCAGACTGATGCTCGGGTGGTATGTAGGCGTCCCGGATCGATTCTTAGTTATGTTAGGACCTTGTAAAGTACACTAGACTAACATTCAAGTTTAGATTAACAAATTGAATTATGTAGAACTAAATTATGTTCATTCGGAACGCTGTACATTTAAAGGTCATTCGAAGTATGACGAGTTTAATGAAGGCAGAAGGCGTGAAACAAAATCAATTTGTAGCAGTAACTTTGACTTATCACGTGTTAATTTCATATAGCTTGTTTATACTATGAACTATATTATAGTAAGTACTATTACATACGTACATACATCGTGCCAACTGCATAATCGGAAAACAATTACCTGAAACAAATAAAAAAAATACATTTATCGAATAGTACTCCACATTTAACGCCTTTATTGTTAATGTCGTCAAATTCTCGATCGTAAACTAGGAAAAAAATGAAAACCGACAAAAGTATTTATGTATCGATCGAACCCGTAAAAATGTGGTCAGATTTATTTGCACAAAGGCGTGCCAGATTTAACGATTCCACTCAACTCCGGAATGGATTCAACGAAAGATTTTACGAGCTACTAATGAAGGGCGAAAAAGAAATGGGTATAGACATAAATGTTTTGAGTCACGTTTGTGTCTTTTAAATGAACCCAAAAAACAGTATAATAGTAAACGATATTGTAATGCCTGTTTCGTAGACTCTAGAATTGTTTCTATAAGGTATATTCATAAAGAATGTACAATAAATGAAATATCCATTGCGTCTAATTAAATGAATACATCAATATAGGCACATAAATACATACATCGACCCTTTAAAATCTGAGACAAAAAATATCACTGCTCATTTTCTATCAGCGTTAGTACACTAGCAGATTAAGAAAAAGCGACCATATTTCGATATGCGATATAGCTTTTTTATAATTCAATGAAGAAAATGATCGGATGTAAACAAAATCTATTCCAATGAGAGAAATTTAAGCGATCCATTACTGCGGTGATTATATTGTTGATAGTAACAATCGTCGCGCCGCCAACGAGCAGAAGCAAGTGCGTGCGTCAGAATCTTCTGGCGCCAATAATAATGTAAATAAAGTTTATTTTTACATCATAAAGCGCTGATTTCAGTCATAAAGCGCTGATAGAAATCATATTGTAAAATTTATCATCCGCCCACCGCGTACCAAATATATGGTATGCGGTTATTTATCGTGTTGCGCTTTTTCAAAGTTTCCATCTGTTTCGATTCTACTAAATTGCGGTGAGACTTTACGAACTTCAAAGAACTAATACGTAACAAGCTAAGCTCAGAAACCTATGTAGGTTTCCTAGCAATGTTTCCCCTCACCGTCATGGAGATAATGTTTAGTCGGGAAATTGGCAATCAAACTTATTCGTCTATCAATGTAACACATAATGAATATTAGTCACACCTAATATAATTTATAATAACGTCAAGTCGACAGTTAAGAGTACTATTTAACGAAGTGAATACACTTACGTACGTTGCGACATCCGATGAAAACAAACATTGGAACTCGTGTGCTTTGTTATTTTAACGGAGTGCACACATCACTGCGCTTGTTAAATCCATGTCTTCTATATTAAGACATGTAATGACGCAAATACGCCAATTTATCTTCATTAATATCAATATTAGTTACACAAGGCGATGGTTATTACTTATTTCTAACATGATTATGCGTTTCTCGTTGCAATTGTCAACCGTATCGCTCAACGCAGTATAACCGTTTACGATATCTCCTTTTGATATAGCTTTAAATTTTAAATAAGTGTTATGTATTATTATTATTGTTTCTGTCCTATTTTTCGATTTCCCTTGTTCTTTTTTAATTTTTCTACTTTCTGTCGATTGCATTTGTTTCTACATTATCATAAACTGCGCTGTATATCTTGTTTTTACCGGAATAAACTCCATTAAACCCTATAACTACTTCATTATCATCGTGATTTCAGTTCCATATGTCTTCTGTTGGACGAAAGCCTATCCCAAAATCACGACTTAATTTCCTATTTCTTTCAGTATCCATCCGATTTTAGCCGGCTCTGACCAGATTCTTGGGTCTAATGAATGCATGTAATTCCAATTTCAAATTGATCCAACACTATTCTCTCGTCGCTGCCAACAAAACGTACGAGTAGTTTCGAAGAACGATAATGCGATCGTAAATGTTCAAGCATGCAAACCGAAAAAAAAGCTATCTGAAACGAGATACCGCGAGATTACTATAACGAGGAAACCTTGATTTAAAGGTTGCGACCCATTTTCACATTTTCGCGATAATACGCTGTGTTGTTATTCTCGGCACTGACGTCAATTGAAGAAAGTTTTGAATCATATCTCGTAACCGGCTGCGGTTTTTCTCGCGGTATTTGTTTTACTTATTCCTTTACATCGATACGCGAGTGTGAAAACGAGTATTCTTACGTATACAATTACTCTAACCAAAATGGTTCGAATGTTCATATTGTATGTGTAATTCAAAAAATATTTAGTTTTGAGTCGGTAAAGTAATAGTTGCGTACATTTTGTATAATTTTAAATCGTACATACTAATATTTTTTTACGTGATGTGGAATGTTGTTTTATGCATCCGAATTTAAACGAGGAACAGAAGACTTTCAAACTTTAAATTTAGAATATGGTTGATCGATGACAGGAGTCAAAGCATACAAAGGTATTGGGTAGTGCATTCGCTTACGTACGTGATACACCTATAACTGCTATAACATAACAAAAAAAACACTGATGAATTGAGTAGTACCTCCTCCTTTTTTGAAGTCAATAACGGATGCATTGCTAGGCAGGGTAGGGTCGTTCTATCTGTTAGTATTACAAAAGGAGCGCAGCGCTCGCTCCTGTCAATGAACACAGCATCCCACTTGACAGAGTCGTCGGGGGCCCGACTTCTTTACGAGCCAAAACCGACCGCGATTTACGACTCGGTCTTTCACGACGTACGTACATAGTTACATTAGTCACGGACGGATGATTGCGATCGAACGATTATTTCGGTTATTTATCGTAATCGCCAGCGTTGCGGCGGGTCGTTGAGGCGTAATATCGATTGTCGATTGTTATGCCAATTATTACGTTCACCGGCTTTTTTAGACATTTTTAATGCAAGGGTTTCGATAGAAAGGATTGAAGGGACGAACAAGTTTGATGAATTTTTAGAAGTTAAAAGAGTGCTGGGAGATTGTTTGCGCTGGCTTCTTTCTCCCAGTCTTAGCATGAAGGGCGCACAAAGCACGATGTTTATAACAAGACCTACATATATCATGTGAAATTAATGATTTCAAAATAGAAACGCGTGCATATTAATTGTCGGTGCATGTCCGGTGCGTAATCTGAAACGTTGTTAAAATCAATTACATATTAAATTGGGGGTTGGCGGGCGAGGGTAGGTTGAGTTAGCGCGACGGAACAGTCGCGTGACACCTGGTCTCCAGGGTACCGCTGCAATTCAATCTTTGCGCCAATATGGAAGATCACAGCGATTAAAACAAAGACGTTTAAAAACAAAAAAAAGACATGTGGCATTCGGAGACTGCCGCGGTAAAGCTATTGCATAACATTTTTTATCGACTTATGTAATTATAATTATTTATTTTATTTATGCAGTATTTTTTACCACCACCACCATCACCATCACCATCATCATCATCATCATCATCAACATCATTAAAGTATCATCGCTGTGCCAGTCGGAGTGAGGGGTGT
>DWGJ01005059.1:0-10817 GCA_018246895.1 Aspitha aspitha aspitha
ATTTAATTAAACTCGCCGAATATAGGTATACTATAATGTAAGCAAAGTAATTTATAACTCATCTTAATTGAATTAAACTATTTGTTATTAGAAAAAATTGCGGTATGAAATTGGTAAAGATATTTGAAATAATAATATCAATATTTTGAGACACACACGGTCATCAGATCCTAGACTAGGAAGAATTCGTACTATGGTAACCAAATAGCTGATTAAGTACAAATATACGTACTGTATAATACTTATATGGATATTTTTACTACAACCACACACAGAACAATCAAATGCGCTTATCGCCCAAACGTTTGCACTGATTGGTAATCGAACCGACGACCTCCGGTTTAACAACACTCTAACCACTTTACCACGAGGCCGGTCAATAAGCATGAGCCGTATCGCAAATAATTCATGGAGCGCGTTTACGAGGTGCGCTCGCGCGAAATGATAATATACCACGTTACGTGACAAAAGTGACGTTTGGAGCTGTCAAAATGTATAGCAGGTGTACAAAATATCAATCAAAATAACCGTTAAATATCTCCCTCTCGCCGAAGCGCGTCCGCCTTGGAATATCAAATCGGGCCTCCTGTTCAAATGCTGATAATACCGAAGGGATCCAAGGAGGGCCCGTTGGGAGACGACAGCGATGCGACAACGGTTTTCCAACGTACGCACTGACGTTCGACGATTTGAATTTTGTGATAAACAATTGAAATAATAAATTGATTTATCAATAAAAAGGTTGCCGTGACATATGTGAGATGTGCTCACGCTTAGGTTCCATTCAACTATTAGTAGTAAATTGTTAATGAAGAACGCATCATAATTTGAATTGCGTAATTTTTCTAATAAAATACAAAGAATTTTACAAAAATATCCTATCAATATTTACATTTTAATCAAAATTAAACAAACGGACAAATAAACACTCTGTTGTAATAATAATATTATAGATGTGTTTACGAGATAAGCATACTAAAATGAAACTATCGTTACAACCAAACTACACGCGAGGTAACCTACATTTGAAAAGATACATAGGTACTAATAATATATGGAACCGGCGACTTTTAAATGCATTTCGGTTATGCATATATCACGGTGTGCTGGCGTCGATTTTGGGTAATTTATCAAAGTCGATTCGAGAATCCGGTTCGTTTCGTGCGAACATGATTGTCGTTGCCACCTCGCCGCGGGTAATGGATGGTTCATGCCACAGCGGAACGAGCGGAAGGAGTCTGATTATACGCTAACTTTGGTGGCGATCTTTTGCATAATCACATCGTTTACGTTCCGTGTGATTTTTTAAACATTTTTACACGGAATTCTCTTTCGCTTATTGAATTCTGTCTCATCATACGTCCGCACGGAATGAACTCCCTCGCTTGTCTCTATCTCTCTCACTCGATCTCACGCTCTCTCCCTCTCTCTCTCTCAGACTCACTCTTTATTATAGTGGCGGGGTCAGTATTCCTCATTTCTCTTCTCCATTGCACTCTCCACCCTCTATTCAGTCTGCCTCCGAATGGATGCGTCGAATGTCGTGGCTACATTCTTCTTTATCGTTATGTTTTAATATGCATTTATTTTCTCCATATCAATACGTTCCTGCTATAAATCGCTACGCCCATATAGACAGACATGTTATGTGAATTTAGTGGAGTGCATAATAATTTAAGATTTTTTTTAAACAACGCCTTTTAACTATCATTAACATGCCTATTTATGCTTTCAAGTAAGAAACTATTGCCACGAACAAATTATAAACTATTTAACCGTAAACAAAGTACCTACTTCGCAGATTGCTACTTCTCAACTTTATTATACCTATTTTAAACTCATCCCTTAGGCTGCATACACACTTACTGTTTTCCTTGGATATTAGTGTAGTTTTTTCGAATTTGTTTTATGTCAACAGTGTGATGAATCAAAATTGTTTCGCGAACAAGATAAAACGCTCAGTTCTTAATCCCGGAGAAAAAAGAAAGAAAGAAAATAAATTTTTTCAAAAATAAAACGTATCCATTTTTTACGGTTTATTGGAGACTAAACTAGGACACGCCCGTATTTGTTGAGGTAATTTTATTTTATGTTAATATGATACAAGAATTTTCAATACGGTTTAAGATATCTCGTAAGGTCGGTGGCGGCGTCGCGTGCGCTTAATCGAAAAGCCGCAGTCCTGTCCGCAAATTGGTATCGCGAGTGTAGGGTGACCATGAACTGTACCGTATGTAATGTAATCTATATCTATACATATAATAAAACGGTAGAAGAGTTCAATTCTGTACGTTGAATAAAAACTTAATAAAGCACCCCTAGGCGTCTTCATACGAGTAACACAAACCAAAAAAATACATTTTGAAATTTTTCTCTGTCCGTCTGTTATCCGGCTTTCACGCAAAAAATACGGGACGGATTTTGATGTAACTTTTTTTGTTATATAAACTATGAGATATAATAATAACTTTTCCAATTCAAAAAACTAGCATAAGCGAAATGATTGTACTGGCGTAATACTGTAATAAGTCTCATTATAAACAAATAAAATTAATACTTTTTTTTGCCCCTTAATTATACTGCCCTTGTACTTCCTTGTCACCCTGACAGAGTTGAACATGACATGTGCCGAGTGCGGAGTTGTTGCGATCGTATATCACTAGTGCGGTTCAAATTATAGAATTATAAGAGTAATACACGCCTTTGGAAAAAATTGAGCTAGGGCTGTCCAAAATGCATCGACAAATTTTATCGATAAAAATTAAAAATAGTTCAATACTGTACTCGTCTTTATGTGTCATAGATCAATTTTCTAATGGATTATTACAGATAGTAACAATTTGAAGTATTTTTGTGTACCTAACAGTTTTATTATTACGATTGTGTCATTATTGTAAAATATACTTGTTTATTATCTATCATTGTCTTATCTAATAAGTAATAGTTTTGAATGTAGACTAACTGTGAAAAAAAAAACAAAAATCGATATCGATAAATGTCCAATAGGTTCGCGTAACTATAAAGTTCCCCTTAAAACCGGCTTTTCACGTGTAATCAGCGCACGTTTCGGCGCCGCGCATCGTTAAGTGCTGCAACGAAATAGATGCGGTTTATGCGCCTTTTTTTAAAAATCTTCACGTTTTTTTTAAACCAGTACGTAATGAGTTTGTAATAAGGTTTCGCCTTTCATCATACATAGTTACATATATGAGATTTCGTTTACATCTTTTTGTATCCCTACACCGCACTAAAGTGGGTTATTATGACTCGCCTCTTGGTGCAGTGGTTAAAGACTTTAACGGCTAAACCGGAGCTCATGGGTTCGTGTCCCGCCCAGGCGAAAGAAAAGTGCGATAAGCTGATTTGCTAGTTCTGTTTCTCGGTTGCATTAAAATGTATTCGACACATTTTTGTTGTAGTGCATACTTACTTATAAATTTAAGCGATAAAATATTCGTTTACAGGTCATACAAAGCTATGAATATTTACCTGCTCTGTACATTAAATATTCATAAGGTCATTGAATTGGTTATTCGGATACGAATACAGTATTATATTATGTTCGATTTCATCGCATCGGTGATAGTATCGTTATTTTACTGATGACAATGACTGGGTTGATGATGATGATGATGATGGTTATGGTGATGATGACCATGTCAATTAGAACGGTTTTCGTGCGAAGCAACGTGTCTACAATTCTCAAACGAAATAAATTTATTAATGTATAAGAATCCTAATAAGGCTCCTAGGTGCTATAAAGGCTTGGGCCCTTGATGGGCAATGCAATGTAAAGGGCATTCAAAATAAATTCATTAAATATTAATATGACGGTTGTACCGCCAAGACTGTTTCGTTAGTAATTTGTTTTCGTGTTTGTATATTTTCAATCTTTCATCAACCAATTAGGCACGCATGTATCCACGAATTTAATAGACGTGTTAACAATATTTTTCCCAATAGCGCCACCCCACTTGTTACGGAAGCTCATTATTTACCGAAAATCCTGTCAACCCCTCATTTGTATGTTGCTTACTTACGTGCAGCCGAAACACAAGTTACATTACAAAAACAAACAGGAAACGACAGACAGACAGCGCCGCAGGCGACTCCCGTTAGTAGGTACCTATTTACGTGCGAGCGACGAAAAATTATATCGTAACAAACATCGCGCGAACCGAACCCCAGTCTCGTAAGAAATAAGCGTTATAATTGCGTGTCGACAACGAGAAGTCATATGTGTCTGTCGCGGACGATTTCGGTCCCACCCCCCGCCCCGGAGCTGATTAAGTTTGAAAAATGCTAATTTGCGGTGAAAAATTTGCATGCAGCTGTCAAATTTCACGCACAAAGTGTGAAATTGCGTAATGAGTACCGGGCTCTGATTGTCGGGGGTTGATATAACTTCGGGCGACACACGGGACCGGTTAAGGGACGGTCACGCTACGTGATATTGAATAATATTCGTTACGTCACTGACAGTGATGACAATGAAAAGTAACAATCTGCAAATTATGTATTTATCGGTGTGGCGTTTAAGTATTTTTTTGTTCACGACATAAAACCGAATTGCTAAGTTATTAAAAGACAACCGTAGTAATGCAAAGAAGAAAAATTAATGAATTTGATCGATGTATAATTTGCTACACTTTAGTGAATGTACATAAGTTATAAGATAGGTATTTATATAAATGTATTATATAAGAATAAAATATTTTGCGCAATACTCACCTGTTCTCGTTTATATCAACTCGAAACACACTAAAACAAGTCTAAGCTAACTTGATACCTGCGCAGCGAAATAATAAACGCGGCTAACGTTTGACAAATAGCGCGCCGTGTGTTTTCAGGCTCATTTTAATAATAAACAAAGCGTTTCCCCCGCCGTTCGTTGCGCAGGTGTGTCGAACAAAACAATGTAAATTAAATAATTGGAGCGGCGCCCCGATACACAGAATGAGATATCGCACTGTTCCGCCCGTTTCATTAGATCAAATCGGGGTGAAAGGTTGTCTGTTGATTAAATTCTACGCGAAACTAGCCTCCGAATATCTTTACGCGTACCGTCATAGGCTATTCTTGGTGTTAACGAAATTGATGAATTGTTTTGATAGATTACAATATAAAACAGTTTTGAAACATAGTTTACGTTGCTGTTCTACAAAAAAAAAAGTAATCAATTATTTCGTAATTGTTTTCATCGATAGCCTTCTGCGATTAAATAAAAAAAAGAACCTAACAAAAATAGTGAAAAAATGAAACGAGCAAAACACGTAACTTCCGAAGTCAACGACTCTGCTTCGATGTTATAAGCATAGAAAACTCTACCGTCTCTACCGTGACCAAAGTTAATTTTATGCACGTTAAAATATCACATCGCTGCGGATATTCAATTAGATTGGCGCGACGGGGCCAAGTCCTACCTGCCATTGTTGCTTTTCAATGAGGTTTTTATGATGCGAACGACTGAAAAAAAAACCACGACGAATAATGGACTCTATTTTTAATCTCCATCAGCGATGTTTGGGAGCTCCGTGGAATATTTGTGGTGAATTTGTTTTCGCTTGTGAAATCATTTCTCGCGTCAACATCGATACGCTTCGTAATTTTGCCGGTTAATTTCGAATCGTCATCGCAAATGTGACCGGACACGCAGTGCGTCTGATGGAAACGGAATCAGTGCCGATTTGTAGAGTCGTTGCGTCACATCCGACTTAAGACTGTGATTGATTTTGTTGTCATTTTTGATTTGGTTGTATAGTATTATAATAAACTCAGTTTTAGTTCTCTGTTCTAGTTTTAGTTTTGAGATGATAGCGCGTAAATTTGTAATTGGTAAAGAGGCTACATTTGATGATATTGTCAAAACTGGCCATTGACTTAATTACAAACATTACCCTGATACTACCTGAGATCAGTATCAATTACTTTCATAATTTTTTTTACCCTACAAAAAATAGAGTCAAATCTGTATATGGTAAGTTAAAAATAAATATACGCGACATATGTCTTGATCGCATAATTGTCTCTACAAAAACGCTACTCATGCTTCCAACATCCATTTTATGGACTCAAAAATACGTGTATTTTTTTCGGAAACCGATACTTTTATGTTTTAGTGTATTCACTGTAAAAACTGGTATGATTACTGTACAACTTTTTAAGGCTTGCCATTACTGTAACTTTTCTTAAGCTGTCTTCAATCAAAGCATAGTTTTTATATACCTCTAATGTTGAATCAGATCTTGTAGGAGTCCTCTAGGAATTCATTTTCTATTGTGATGCCACAATGATATTTAATAAAAACTGTGTTATGTACGACTCTACATAAAAGAGACAACAGGTACAAGAGACAATATTATTTCTCTATTATAAATATTCGTGACAAAAACCTCTTTTGTTACATTATCGGGTTTAATATTTTACCTTCATTGCGTTACGAATGCTGATATTATAGACGAGATTTTGGGAAATTCTGTTTAATATGTTATACATATATATATAAAATAACAATGTGACCAACATAGTTAAACAATTTCACACATGGTCATATGATCCCAAAATTAGGCAGTGCTTCTAGCTACCCAATAATACGGTAACCGGACAGCTAAAAAAGCACATATATACATAGATTTCTAAATACATTCTTACATAGAGATAATTGCACACCGAAACGTACCTATATTCATGCTAATCACACAAATATACCATATTTCGTACTTGGTTTTATGTCGATTTTAAATATAAGTTAATTTTAGTTTTAAAATTAAGTAATAAATAATAAAGCAACAATAGATAATTCATTAATTAATGGTAAATATTGTAAAATCATAAATTCATGTTTTAAATTTGTACGCCGTAAAAGGCAAAATATGGAGTAATCTAAGAATTTCATAACAACTTTAAATGTACCCATATTTGTGCATATAAATGTCTTTGTATTTGTCAATATTTTCACTGCAGCTACGTACCAAACAGATTATGTGTATGTGCAATCTAATGATATTACGTATATTTAAATACATACATAATAAATACAATAATTATAATTTTGGGAGTAAAATAGTAGCACATTATATTATTTTTTACTATAAATGATGTTAATTAGAATTAAATTTAAAAATCTGGACAATACATCGTTTTTCAATAATGAAATAAGAGAAAATATTAAATAATTCCTACGTAAATCGAATCGTATCAGTCGTACATAATTTGTCGGCTGTCGGTAAGATTTTAGGTTTTAGGGCTTATGTTAGTCTGATTAGTAAAGTATGTACATAGATTTGTTAGAAAATGATTAATTCCATTTGTTTACGCTATGATAATTTTTTTAATAATGTCATTTCGGTTTCAAACAATCAGTGATAGAGACAAACTTGAAGTCTCAGGAACTCACTGACATCCTTACTGTTGTATCGTACATATTTTTACTGTTGACGCTTTGACATTGACATTATTGACATGACATTACAATTGAATGACATCTTGTCCGAATAGAAATTTACTAGATTATAAAATGTGATAAATTTGATTGAAATAAGTAATAAGTTGCGCAAAATTCCTTACAAAAGTGCAACATGTGATCGCGCCCAAACATCTTACTCGTATGTCGTCAGAAGTTGGGTTCCCATAGATCACGGTCTGCAGATATGGACGGTGAGTCCATGAATCACTACGAAAAACAGCTGTACAGTGTGTTTAAGACCTTCGACGTAGATAACGAGGAAGCCCTAAACCGACCAGCAGTATTAGATCTCTGTGACGCGTTGCAGCTCGAGGACCGCGGCGCAGCGCTCGTCGACACGCTGTTCGAGCGGCGCTCCGACCGCATCACCTTCACTCAGTTCCGGAACGGATTGCTCTCGGTGCTCGGCGGCGAGCCTCCCGCGCCGCCCGCCGCCGCCGCCACAGCCGCCGCCGCAGCTGTCGCCGCGCCGTCTCACAGCGACGAGGACTCCTCCGGTCGGGAGGTCGCGCCCAAGTTTGTCTTTGGCTCCAAGAAATACGGAAGGCGCTCGCGTCCACACCACACCGCTTCCGACGAATCCCCTAGACATCGCGTCGCATCGGATTCCCGTCTCGACGGCGAACGAGCTAGGCAACGCATGAGGTGTAAGCGCAGCGCCTCCGCGATGGAAAATCGTGATGAGGGTTCTCTGAGCGACGAAGAAGAGCCGGCCGACCTCGACCACGACCGCCGCGTCGACCGCGAGCGCGCCCTGGCCCTGTGCCGCCATCTCCGCATGCACGGTATAGAGCGACGAATCGTCGAACGTATCTTCGACGAGTTCTCTGCGGATGAGATCACAGTGGGTGAATTTTTCGATCGTCTCAACTCGTCGTTGACTTGTTCTATTGCCGCCTCGCTGGACGGCGTCGCGACGGCGGAAGAAGTGGTCGAGGACGCGGACGTGGTGCCGAGCGGCGCGGTGATCGAGGCCTGGGAGAGAGCGGGAGTGCAGCGCCCGCGGCGCCTGCTGCTCGAGTTGGGCTTCTCGGCCCCGGCTCTGCGTCCTCTCGATCTCGAACGCGCGCTAGATGACGAGTTGCAGGCGCTCGCCGCACCTCCGGAAGAGCCGCCGGACGCCCGGGCGCTACTGCTGCTGGCCGCGCTCGCCGTCGCCCGCCTTCGCTTCGATCATTTGCGGCGACGGCTGGACGTCGCGATCGCCGAACGCGACAAGCTCCGGGCCGATCTCGCCGAAGCGAACCGTCGGGCGCGGCTGCTCGCACAAGACGTAGACGAAAACCATACTCGCATCGAAGCGGAGCTGAAGACGAGCCTGCGACAGCTGGAGGCGCGACATGCGGAGGCGTTGCGCGCGGCGGCGCTCGAGGCCGCGGCGGAGCGCGACCGGGCCGCCGCCGCTCGGGCCTCGCTCGAGGAGGAGGCGGCGCGACGAACGGAAGAGGAAGCTAAACTTCGAACCGAGCTCACCGCCCTCCGCGTGCGAAGCGAGGGACTTCAGGTTGGTAAAAAACTCACTTCATCTCGTAGCTCTACCTGAATCCTATTTTTTGAATTTAAAAAGCTACATCACGGCGTCCGACAGAGTCGCGCCTGCGATCTAGAGGAGCGCGCGCTGGCGGCGGAGCGCGAGGCGGAGCACTCGGCGGCCCAACTGCGTGCGGCGGGCGGCGGCGCTGCGCTCTCGGCGGAGGCGGAGCGGCGCGCGGCAGCGGCGCTGGAGGCGCGCGTGCGGGAGCTGCGGCTAGAGAACCACGCGCTGCGCGACCGCAACGACGAGCTGTGCGCCGCGCTCGAGGCGGGCGCGCGCGGCGCGGCGGGGGCGGCGGCGGGGGCGGGGGCGGGGCCGGGTTCCTCGTGGCGGGACGAGGCGGCTGCGCTGGACGCGCGCACGGCCGGCTCATCACTTTCTCACACTCAAATGGAGGTACTTTATTTCGTACTGATATCTCAAGCTTATTCAATAAAGTTAATTACTGATTCGTGTTCATAGATCAAAGTTATACATGATGAGGTAGTAGCAATAATTAATAGAGGGATGTTTAAATTACTACTGCCTACCCAGTTAGGGACCTGGCGTAATGGTATAATAATAATAATGTTTAAATGATTCTGTCATGTAAACAAAAATTGCTGTGGAAGAATTAGATAAGAATATAATTACCTAGCATTGTAAATGATACAACAGGAACAACTTACAAGTAAAATCAGTTCTTAAAAACAGATGGACACAAATTAAATTAGGCAAATTGAAAATATGTTATTGATTCTTTTATTGTAGTAATCAATTTTTGTACTTTAACATAGACAGATTAATTTTCGGTTATTATGAATGACAGTGTAAATCATGCTACATTTGACATCTCTGCCGGTGACCGGAGTAAAGAAATGTATCGAGTCACATCTAGATGTATGGCAAACCCAAATTGCTAGTTACATACATTCAATGTTTTTGCAGGAATGTGATGCATCACTCCCTAGCATCGATCAGGTGTTCGACCACAAGGAAGTCATGAACAGACTTCAGGCGATCTTTGAGAACATTCAAAGGATAAAGGTGGCACCCACTAAACAAACTTGTGAATCCTGCAGTACTCTAGAGAGTACCGTCGTAGTGATCCAAGAAGAAGTGAGCGAGATCAGGGAGAGCGCGTTGTTCTGGGACAGGGCCCCCCGCCCCGTCCCCACCAATGAGATAGGCCTACAGACCGATTCCAACGATTCCGAACAAGTCGACGCGCTCAGGCAGGAGCTGGCGGACGCCCAGCGGAGGCACGACAACGATAAGGAGAATCTCTCCAGCATAATAAAGTATGCACCTTCTCGATACAGTCATAAATTACTCAATACTGAAATTGGAAAAATAAGTCGTCATAAAATAAATTCTTTCTTTTTATTTTCAGAGAGCTGGAATCCAGTTTGGAGCAGATGAAAATCGAGTATGACAAGAATGAAGAGTACTGGACGTGCAAGTTGGAGGAGGAAAGGGAGATTTACAACGAGGAGCAGCGCGCCGGCGACGAGCGGCTCGCGCAGCTGGTGGCCGAGATCGCGGAGTACGAGCGGCAGTTCGCGAGCGCCGCGCCGCCGCCGCCGCCGCCGCAGCTGCCGCCCATCGACGAGCGGCGCGGCCTCGAGGCGCAAGTGAACGACCTGGAGCGGGAGTTCGCGGCGTACCGCGCCGATCGCGAGGCCGAGCTGCGCGCCGCGCGCGACCAGCTCGCCCGCCTGCACGAGCGCCTCGAGCGGCCGCAGCGTGCCCCGCCGCCGCCCGACGAGCGGCCCGTCGCGCTGCACGGCGCCGAGGGCGCGGGCGGGGCGGCGGCGCGCCCGTGCGGCTGCCGGCGCG
>DWGJ01005060.1:0-10815 GCA_018246895.1 Aspitha aspitha aspitha
TATATAGATATTTTTATTACGCCCAGACACAGAACAAACAAATGTGCTCATCACACAAATGTTTGTCCCGGGTGGGTATCGAAGTCTCCTCCGGTTTAGCAGTCAGGGTCTCTAACCGCTCGTCCACGAGGCCAGTTAAAGGTGTATTGTTGTAACTGTTCATATCCAGTACTCGGACTTGGGGCTGACGACGTACCCCAACCTGACGAAGACAGTGTTCGCCCTGTTCATGGTGTTCGTGCCCATCCTGCTGCTCAACATGCTCATCGCGATGATGGGCAACACTTACGCTCACGTCATCGAACAGTCCGAGAAGGAGTGGGTCAAACAGGTACGTACGGACCCGGGTTGGTTTGACATTAAAAACGTTTCTTTGAATAGATGCAGTGTAGACAATAACCATAGAACTAAGACTAACCTTGTATTACATATGTACACACATACATACCGTCACGCCAGCTCCCTAACGGGCTAGGCAGAAAGCAGCGATTGCCAAATATCTCTGACCTTACAAACCTGCCGTGCTTCATCTACATTCATCACTCTCTTTGTACTAAGACTATTTTATTGTTGTCGTATGTTCCTTGTGTGAGTCTCTGCGTCGGCCTATCGATACCTACGCACTTGGTAAAACTGATTTATTTGCAGTGGGCGAAAATAGTGGTGTCTCTAGAGAGGTCAGTGGCCCAAGAGGACGCTCACAGATACTTGCAAGAGTACTCCATTGGGCTGGGGCCCTCGGACGACCCCAGGTACGAGCAGCGCGCGGTCATGGTCATCAAGAGCAAAGCGAAGACCAGAGCCAAGCAGAGAAAAGGCGCTTTGACTAATTGGAAGGTGGAGCCTTGATTGCATATTAAAACGCCATAAACGTTGATATATACCAAGAAATATATGAGTTTTTATTAAACATAGAATGCTAACAGTATAGGTATGAAATTTTCATGGAACAAAAGAGTTTGCATGCGAGTCATCTTCTTAAAAACGTGAAGGTTGGAAAGACTTAACAAACTAAGCGTTTCCAATATATTGGTGTGAACGAGTCTTGTTTTTGCCTTTTTGATATTAACAGGATACGCATGAATTTGGCTAATTATTAATTTACAGCGCGTTGGAAAAGTAACGATCGCCGAACTGAGAAGGAAAGGCATCAGCGGCGAAGAGCTGCGCAGACTCATGTGGGGGCGAGTTTCAATATCGACACCAACTAAAGCTCCCAAGAAGTAAGATGTTACAAACATTGTTGCTAATAACGAAATTTTAGTCTCTAAGTCGGGCGATATAGCGTCAATTTTGCAAGTGGCTATTTTCTTATTGTTTGGCGAATGTGGTAAGTCTTCTCAGGTCTAATGATACAAGCTGCACCGTTCTGTCCATAGGACTCTGCAACGAGGCTTACAAAGCATATTCTTCACTATAAAAACATTCAATCCCTTTTCAGTTTAGAAATCTTTGGTAGTGTTCCAATAAGAAAATATTGTAACATCAAATATATTTACATAACCCTTTTGGTATATTATGTAGCCTAATATTTTATTAGTAAGCTATAAGTTTTAAGGTAGTATTCTCTAAATCTTTTTTGCATTATTATAGCAGAGTGCCTCCACCAGACTGCGTGTTGGCCACTGAAGGCCCAACAGCAGGAGAAGTCGGCAACGGCGTGGGCACAGCACTGTCCAGCGCTCTTAATGTCATGGCCTTCACTCATGAACTGGATCTTGGCACCACCGGTAGGAATTGTTTTATTTACCCCACTTGTTGTAATAAATTTTGCCAATTATCCAACCAAGCGGATAATTGTAAAACCGTAGACAGCACAAACAGCGAAATTCAGGGTTAAAGTAATTACGAGGAGGTTAAAATTTGTTTTGCAAGGTGCGGAAGCGCAGAAACAGCCAACACCAGACCTACTCGTGAACGACAAACCTCGGAGCCCCTGTGTTACACCAGCATCAACGGTACCTCCAATCCCAGGAAACCAGAAGTCAACTCCTCCAGGTCCTATGACGCTAGATGTTCTGAAAGCTAAGGAGGAATTTGCCGCGAAGCCAAATCGTACGTAGCTATACTTAATCAGAATGGAATATTATCACCAACATCCAATATACTAGTAAGATACTCTTTTGTACTCTTAACTTTAGCAATCATAAAAGAAGTGTGTTACCGGGACTACCTTGCGGAACTAATAAATCTATCGGAAACAACTGCGCCGAATGACCCCAAGCTGAAAGAACTTGCAGAGAAGGCGTCCGACCTCAGTGGAGTTCCCGAGATCGACATCAATGTTTCCGTGAGTATAGTGATAATTTATAAATTACATACGTACATAGCTGTCAGTTCATAGACGATATTTTTGTAAAAACTATTATTAAGAGTCTTTATTAATGCATTAGAAACTGTACGCGCTAATCTCAGAAACGGCTTCATCGATGTGTTTTCACAAATTTTATATTTTAGGTACGTGGTTAAATTACAGACGGCAGCGAAGTCAGCGCGTAAGATGGTGGCGGGCGCCGTGTCGGGTCTGTTCGGCGTGGCGGCCGACGCGCCGCCGCCGGACGCCACGTGGCGTCGCGAGAGGCAGGAACATAGCGACAGTGACCCTATATCGGGTAAAGCAATCGTTTACCAAAACTAAGCTTACTACCTAATATAATATATCCTTATTAATCACTTCAGTTGAATACAGCGTATTCTATTGCTTTTAAAACGAATTCCCTCCTGTTTTGACTATAGGAATAAAGTTAGGTTACAGCTAGAATAAGAACTGTCAAAAAATTGTTCCATAGGGATGCTTTATTTTTTAAAGAATTGCATTGCTTAGATACTCGTGTTAAGGAGCATTGTATGCGGCGGTTTAAATGTATCAGAAAATGTGTACACTTATCTAAATACCTACACAGGTGTTATATATTAAAATTAGGGTATTTTTATTATGGTATAAAAAATTGATCGTGTTATTCGTTGATAGAATCAGTGCTCCTGGGCCGCGCGGCACGCGCCCGCCGCGCGCGCTCCGCCTCTCGCCGTGCGCCGCCGCCCCCGCCGCATCTGTACGTACCGGCTAGGTAAGAATGTCCGTCCATTTATTTTTTGGAAACTAACCGGTATGACTATGACTATAGGTACTTTACGCCATAGACTGTATGGTTTTGATAACTAAACATTACACAACTAAACGTTCAATTGCGGATAAAAATAAATTGATTTATATTTCAGATCTATGTATCTGGTAGCATCTGAAAGTAGCGCAGTGGAAAGTGATGCAATATTTGAAGATGGCCCGAGTTCGGGACACAGTTCGTAAGTTACCTAGCCATAACTGTTTATTAGTTATTGTTCTGAGAACAGACCTGCAATCTGTCTGTGTAGGTATACCTAACTTTTCATGTTTACCCTAATAGATGTGTTAATCAAAATTATGCTAAAGTTAGTAGTAGATACAGTAATCGCACGTCTCTAACTAAATAACCCTTCCGTATAATAAAGTCTATATTTGTAGAGCAATCAACAATCGCAGAGACGATAGAATGAAAGCTGTACGCCCACTCTGCATACAACACGCTACAGGTCAAGTTCAAGTGGAACATTCCTTATTTATAGCAGGTATGTTTTTATTGATATCTTTGATTTCAATAAAAAATAAATTTCAATACCAGTTCATTTACTGTTGGTACAATAATTACGTAATATTTCTGCAAATTTTAAGTTTAAGATAACGTACCTACAATTTTTTTAATACGTAGCTTTAGGCCATCGTAATTGTGGAACGTCGATTTTGAACAAATCTGAATACGTTTTACGACGAAAATTAAATAGATTTTTTAAAAAAGGAAAGATTAAATTGTAATCCTAGAAAAAGTAGCTTTTGCTACACTATAAAATTAAGTATAGGTAATTAACTATTATAGTGTTTTGACATAGAGAATTATTAGTGTTTTGACATAGAGAATTATTAGTGTTTTGACATAGAGAATTAAGTGTTTTGAAATAGAGCATTATTACTTTTTAGGGCCCGGAAGCGGTGCAGATGTAGAAAGCGCAGCGCCATCTCAAACTAAACCAGAGACAAGAAAAGTCAGACCTAAAACAGCTCGTCCGCGAAGAAATAGGTTTATTCTGTTTACTATTTACTGCGTATAATTTTTTTTTGCATTCATATATTTATGCTAGTTTCAAATTAAGAAATAAAGTGGAAACTCGCCTTTTTATGAATTGCACTGGTGATATTTGCAATTTCAAATTACAATGAATTTATTAGTTAAATTAAGATCGTGGTTTTCAAAATGGACAGGTATCATCTATCTTTTAGTATTATTAATATCAAAATTAGGTTAGCAAACTCTCAGTGTTCTCCATTGCCGGTTTCTATTTCAGGGTATCGCCAGTCGCAGCAGGAACCAGAAGCCCATTAGAACCCTGGGCCACAGCCCCGTTGTCGAGACTGTCACGTCTCATAAGAAGCACGAGTGGTTCCTCATCCTCCCTCGCGTCGGGCAACTCTCACAAAGATACTCCTTCTCGGTATTAAATATTATATCTGTATTAGCCTGTTTTGAAGTATAATTAATAGTTCAAATATAATTTGTAAGCTTTAATTCATATGTAATATAAAAGAGGTTAAGTATATAGATTAAGTACCTACAATGTTGTCATTATAGATAAAATATATTGGTAGTGTTGCGATTATACAAATAAAACAACAATTTCACTTTAATGTTTTATTTTATAATTTCCCTTTCATCCCCATGTCAAACATAATTCTGTATTAATAGGTACCTATTCAGAATTGGTACTTATCAATTTTGTATTACGTATAACGGATTTCTATCAATTTTATTCGAATACTGAAAAGGGATCATCTATATAAATTACTCATCACAACGGAACGGGGATAGAAACATGTTTGAAGCGTTTTGTTAGTGCTCCGAACATAATATAATATGTTCATAGGACAAAATTATTTTTCAGTAGTGTTCAGGAATCAGATCTTAAAGAGGAACTATTTAAAAATGGGATATTTTCAGAAATCTGATAGCTTAAAATGTCTGAAATGAAAATGCAGACAAAACATACAACCGAAATCAACAAGGAAATATTGCCAGAACTGGCGGCCGAATCAATACGGTCATATACGGCACAGTAATATTCTACATTCGGATAATACATTCATAGCCAAGATCATTTTGAAAAAATACTACAATGATTTTAAATATTAGGTTGAAGTCAGTGATAAATCACAAGCGGGCAGTATCTTTGTTAAATATTGCGATAAAATTTCATTTATAGAAAAACGGGCACCTACTTAAAGTTACCACTCTCTTATCCCATTTTAGCGATCATCGTTATCGCCGCACGTTATTGTGACAATTGTTAAAATCTCTATATAGCAATCAATAAAATAACCGTGGCGTGGACTAGTATTGAAAATAATTTTGAAATTATTCTCTATACATGTGAATATACAATATTATCAATAACAACCCCCCAGTTTTCTATTTGATTCTTTATTATAACATGACAGGATAGCGTAAGCTCGCGATCTACCCACATGTATAACATGGCTGCATCTAGAGCAATAGAATGCAATAGAAATTTTGCTTAAAATAAATCAAAACTTCCTATCATAGATAGCGTCTGGCACACTATCCGTATTTAAATTTCTTATCGAAATTATAAAATTACACTTAATTATGAGATCTTTTAAGTTTCACTTTAAAATGTGACAGCACAACGATCATGGATATAAAAAGAGTGGTAGCCTTATATTGAATTCAATATCTTACGGATATACAGAATTTATCAATACTGTTCCGGATTTCTAAAAAAACTGTTATGAAGAAGTGCATTTAAATGGGAAACCTATATAATTTCATGTCCAACGTCAGTTGTATATGATTTTGAAAGTGGTTTCATGTTATCTTGCAATAAATAAATTAAGTTTTAAGTCATGTTAATATTGTTTTATGGGACAGAATATTCACTAATATTTTAGGACAACTCAATTTTATCCTAAGCTAGCAGGGCCTGTGTTATAATAAGTAGAGATTTGCTAATAATATGTGTATAGATATACACTTGTTTAGACACAGAACAAATACAAATGCTGGCTAAAGGCAAATATTTACGCTAGTTGGGAATCGAACCCACAAAACTCCAGGTATAAATGTGATATTAATTAATCACCTGATAGGGCCGTAAAAATTATGCTAAAAAAGATTTGAACTTACGAACCGCAAATATTAAATGTTATAATCTAACAAACCTGAGTGTACACTTTCAATTTAAATGCACTTAGTATTAGAGATACATGCAACTGTGACAAACGTAATAGATTCGAATCGAGAAAACATAAAAAGAGCATTAAATTTCAAAGGAACACCTACTCGTAATATGATAACGATTTATAAAAATTAACTATATCCATTTATCGGAAGCAATAAAGGCAGAGATAACAAGGAAACCTTATAATTCTTTACCATATTTTCCGAAGCGTCTTTAGTCTGATGATCCACAATTGGCCAGCTTTATAGAATACGGCTATAAACTTCTTTATGGGTGGCTTGAAAAAACCTAACGTATCAATGAATGTTATATTGAAAACTAAATTAAAACATAATTTAATTACATGTGTTAAAGTTCATAAAGAATATGCCTCGTTACCAAACTAGAAGGCACAGTGTACAGTCGAATCGAATGTGTTTCTCACGGTTGCATTTATTATATTCACCTACCGGTTATATGTATGTGTGGATTAATTCCAGTTTTCTGTGTGTAATGTGTTTGTTAATACCAATTTTCATTCGGCGCAACTTACCACGTGATCCGTCAAGGGCCGCCGGCTCGACACACTGTACACCCGTGTGTACACTCACGGCATTCTCATCGTTTCGCAGCAATTTAAGGGCCTGTTATTATCGTATCGTTTGGAATCGGTAGTTTTTATAGAAATAGTGAAGTGAGCCTGAGGTTCCTTTAACAGACGTACAACAACATTGAGGACAGTGAGAAATCACAGCACGACGTTATGCGAAATCATTTCAAAAACAATGTACAATACACAAGATAATAAAAAATAATCATGTCATCATTATATAGAAGAAAATAGGGCACAATAGGATAAAGTATATATCGCTCATCATACAGGTACGAATCAAATGTTATATACAAATAGACATATTGAATAATATGATTACCCGAAAATGGGAAGTTCACCATAAATCATATGCAGCGCATATTTCATGCGGTGATAGCTGCTTCACTTCTCCCAGTGAAACAATGTGCGATGCTGTAAAAGCACACGGTCAAAACGCAAAATGTGATTGATATAAAACCACAGAACACAAAAATCAAGTAAGCTATATATTGACATATTGCAATCAAACATGATGTAATGTCGAACCCTCCGCTGCAATGGACAATAAACGAGAAATATATGCGTTCTATTTGCATTGTTGATAGAATATTCATATACACATACCGACAAAATAAATCATGTTGTTTATTATAGCTTTTTATAGCAGATACCGTTGCTTTTACTGAGGCTGGAATTATTACACGTTCATTAGTTAAGTACATTTGAGAGTTCATAACATACTTATAAAAAATTTGAAGTACCCTTTATGTCATATCATATGGTATACATATTGCACATAATCAAAATCAGGACAATTCATAAACATGACACATTTCACAATGCACGTGGACTATTCATGCGGGGAACTATTTCATAGAAAAAAACTATCAAATCTATTATGTATGTACAAGTCGTTTATAAAGCTTCCAGTTAAAATTTTTGTATTTGTATATCATGATGTAACTGACTGCCATACTAAATCAGAATAGTAATTCATTTATGTTCTCCTAGTATCGATATATATTTATTTCGAATGTACTGAAAAATATCTATTCATTTATTTGGTTTCCATTGACGGGATATGCTTGATGGTTCATCCATGATGTCATTTAGCTAGCTGACACTTTTGCCATTGCCACAACAGTAAATAGCCCGTGGAAACCGCTAGGGTGGTGGGGGTAAACTTAACTAAACTAAACTTTGGTGTTTTTCTTAAATCTCCTACTTGACTGGGAAAATGTGGCCAGTGTATGTAACAATACATCGCGTTTGAAAGTAAATGACTTCGTTGAGATGTGAAATTATAAAATGAAAAGCGACTCAAATAACGTATTCAGTGGATACATGAGCATCCGCGCAGACCAAACACAGTCCTTGCAATATTATACACAATACAATAAATGTGGGCAATTTGAAAAATTCGAACATTGCCATATAAAAATAATCTGTTTTTCATACACTATTAGAAACTAGTATTAAATTAGAAAGTTTCTCTCTGTGTCTGGGTCCCTTGTCTGCGCTGACCCTAGACTAATTGAAAATTAAATAGTTTTGAAAATTCTGCACAATCATAAGAGGTCTGTTAGATATATATTATGTTTAAATTAGACTATTTAGAAGCATTACTTATCATGTTTTTGAGATAGTGTCAAACACAATATGGCGTCAGTGACAAGCGATACATCAGAGCATTGGCATCGATGTGTAGATATGGACCTCATATGTGACATCTTCTCGCCATCCAACAATCGCCCCACGGGTAGCGTGTCCCGACAGAACCAAACACAACAGCAACAAATGCTAAAGATGACAACAGCAAAATGGAATCTTTGTGCACAAATCATAACATAACACAAGGAGATGATGCAAGTACACAATTATATGGCAATAGAAATCGATGATATGATAAAAATAACCCATAGAATACAGGCGAGATATTATACAGATGGAGACACCGGGACAAGAGCACAGGCGTTAAAATTATTGAAACAGTGTAAATTCAGCGAAAGATTGTCAGGTATCATTTGATATTATCGTATTTGTAGTGCCTTAGGGTAACTTACCTCCGGGTCTGTGGATAGAATTCAAAGATTATAAATAAAATGAACACAATTCAATCAACATACACTTTATATCCTTAACATTAATACAATGTGTTGGGGAGGGCGCGGGGCGCGGGGCGCGGGGCGGGCCGCGTGTTAGCGCGCATCATAAGTTACGTTGAACAATTTCCGAGGAATGTTGGCCGCTTCACATTACCTCCGTGTATCATTCGTTTACCTTTCTATATTATTCTTTTTTGTTTCCTCTTTTAATATTATTCACTAGTAGTAGTAATAGTAATAGTAACACACCTAATTTCGTAATTAGCAAAAAATCTAAAGTTTAATGTTAATAAGAATAATAATTATGGTGATAATATTAAAAAATACATATATTCTAAATGACGTGAATGCAACTCTGTACGGCGCGTGTTGAGTTAGCGATGTAGATATTGAGCTGGTGTCGCGTGATCCTAACTTACAATACTAACACACAATCAAATCATTATAAACGTATAGGGTGTCGAACGTGAACCAACACGCACGCCACGGCGCTGACGCCGTTGGTTCAATTTCGAGTTGAGATTACACAAGATATCGACGGTCACTTTCAATACATATTAAATACTAATCATTCGATAGTACATTACGGATTTACAGTGCATTTACCTCGGTTCCTCATAGGGGCGAAGTAGCTCTGTCTCGCTTTACGCTGTGAGTTTCTGTATCGTTCTGTCTCTTTCTCTCTCTCTCTGTTTATAGCTCCGTCGAATCTCTTTGTTACATCGTTAAAGGCTGTGTGGCATTCTACAGTTTACACCTGGACAAACTGGCATGTCAAAATGAGTTTCGGAACACGGCAATCGGCAAAAAATGTTATTTAAAACATACGTATATATATATATATATGTATATTATATACATCATGAACGATACAATTTCACACAATACAAAATAAAGAGTACACAGATCATAAAGTATACCACACGGCCTGGAAAATGTCATCGACGTTCGATAGCAGTTGAAACGTGGTCACAGTATAAAATGTATAAATCTCAAATACAGGAAACCGATCTGACAATCTTTTGACGCAATACCCACGAGAAATGAAATGAAAAAGAAATGATATGTCCGTACAGTACTTATATTATAATGAAATGGTTAATTACCGAAACCCTCTGTGGTCTTATAAATAGTGCGCGACGGGGAGACGTGATGTCACGGCGAGTACGCGCGGAATCATCACCGTCGCCGGAGCGACTCGGCTTAACGTTACAATGTATCTTATATAATTTAAAGTACAACGGAGAGACGCGTTCCCGCGGGAGCGGGCGAGGGGGGAGTAGGGGCGCGGCGGCTGCGCTCTGCAAGCAGACAAACAGACAAACGTGGCACAATTGCTACAGGGTGAAACTGTCGGCCTATCTATAGCGGCCCCGAGAGCGGCGGCCCCGGCGCTGCGGAGCCCTACACACATCTGCAACACTACACACACTACACAAACCGACACGTCAACTGGGCGACTACATGTGACATACAAAACATTTGCATAGTAATCATAGACAATCGTAATAATATATAGGTAAATAATATATGATTGCATCGTACAATTTTCAATGTCAGATAAAAAATAAATAGAACACAGTTACATGCAAAGAAACTGAAAGAAAACATCGATTGAATTATAATCACATGCTCTTATATCGACAGCTTTATGACAGTCAAGTGATAAAGTAACCATGGATCCCTGAAAAGTAATGATTAAAAGCAGATACATTGATGTAAAGTAAATAGTATTTGTAGATATTGAGTTATTACGACTTTGGCATAACCGTGTGTACTATATATCGTCACGCCAGGTCCCTTGCGGGGTAGGCAGAAAGCAGCGAGTGCCAAATATCCCTGTCCTTACAAACC
>DWGJ01005061.1:0-10815 GCA_018246895.1 Aspitha aspitha aspitha
AAATTTTTAGGACAGGGACTAATAGCTTGGCGCTTAACGTGTTAAAGGAATGAGCAAATGGACTTAAGGCATTTGACATGAATGCCATAGATATTTTTTATCAATCCTCTCTTATTCTACTTTTGGTCCTGCAAGTCTGTATGACTTCCTGTATGAATGATACCCTCAAGAAATGTAAAATAAAATCCACAGGTAAATTTCCCTCTATACAAGATACCAGGCCAGGCAGACGTTATTTATTTCTTTAACTGGATGTGATTAACTGCCATTTAGAAAAAAGCTAATCTGGCACCATTTATTGTATTGATAAAAAATTATGATTAATTATTTTAAAAGCAAGCTGAATTTAGCTAATCGGTTCAATTTTCACCGCATGCCATATTGTTAAATAACTAAATATTAATACAAAAGGTACGCACCACATAACAGTAAATTGTAAATTTAACAGACTAGAGTATCAGAGATATCAGTCTATAACAATTCAATTCATCAGTCTACGTTCTTTGTTGATAAAGTGGGTAATAAAGGCCTGTTCCGTCAGAAGCCGTAGCTCTGCACTGTAAATTACTCACCTCACGAGGCAGCAATGTTGCGCCGGCGCATACGCCAGCTGATAGAAAGTCTGCACCAACACTAACAATTCAGTTGTTGACAAGACGCGGAAAGTAGCGGACGTCGAACGCGACGCAAATATTACCGACTGCACGCGGGAAATAGTTGCGTCTATATCGTGAATTAAAATTTAATATTCGTATTCAATATTCATTTCGAATAACTTGCAGACTGAAAATGGGTGTCAGTGATAGGATTGTCTTCCTGTTCCTATTAATTTCTGTAGCGACAGCTGTTCCCACGGGTTCAGCTAAAACAGCTGAAATCGATGGTATGTACTTTATTAATGTCGTCTTTTATATATTCAATATATCTTTACACGTTTTCATTTAAGAATAACTAATGTCTGCTTCTATATCAGTTATGTCAGTGACCCCTTCAAGCTAATTGGACTAACTTTAATAACTTTTACAATTACTTTTGCAAAACTGTCACCTTTATTGTAAGTAGTGTGTCAGAATACATAACACGGTAAAGCAGTAGCCTGTTTATCAATTGTTGCAAAAAGTAAACTTATGCAAGGGAGTTCACAGTTCGAAACAGTTGCAAAAGCTGTGCAGAACTTTTACGCCCAATTTCACGGCAAATGAAATTATTTGCGCCTATGAGTGACAATGACCTACTGATAGAAACGAGACGTCACGCTCTGGCAGACTGCAGTAAAATTTAAATTTACCGCAAAACAAATGAAACTCACCAAACATTTTAATGCAAAGCGACCGGCAAATTGTGTGATGTGAATATATTTACAAAAATACAGGTGAAAAAATTGATTTGGCGCTATTACAATTATCATGCAATCTGACCATTATTAGATCTCGGAACCCAGTCGAATGAAACTTACCTTCCAAAATGTTAATCTTATGTGAAATCTTACAATTCGATCGATATAAAAATACATAGTAGAAAATCTTGCACAAAAACATTGGAACATCATTTCTTAAGCTCATGTCTCAATCCTTCGGAAAGAACAGTCTTGCGTTCGATATAATAACAGGGTTTTTGCAAGGCTTTTGTTACACTGCATTTGTCCCTCTATTGTTTACTCAACTATAAGCCAATCATAACGCACTCCAAAAGTAGGACGTTGTACTTCGAATTTGATGTGCATTATCGATGAAAACGGCCCGTGCAAGCAAAATATGTACCTACTATCGTAACATAGAAAGTACCTACTATAAATTTTATGTAAAAAAAAGAATTGATACCTTTATAGACGAAATATTGCCTAAAGTTATAGTGTAGAAGAAATTAGGCCTTAACTGTTAATAACTAACGTGTTTATTCACTTACCTTTTTATTATCTTTTTATATTAATAACCTAGCAGTTATAACGTTATATATAATATGTTTAATTAAAACACGACAAACAAATCTAGATAATCCGTTTCAGAAAACAGCGAACAATGAAACAACAAAGGGTCATCAAATTGTTGCTTAAGTTGATTTTCTTTATCCAAGGTTTCATTCCAATTCTAACATTGCCTAATTATTCTAACCGGCTGTGGGCTGACAATGGAAGTTTAAACAGCTAACGCTTAGAACTGAACAGTTTTTCATCAGCATTGTTTAAAATGTCATTATGGAACGGAACCGTTCACTTCCGAGGAGCTCGCTTGTCTTGTGCAATCCACGTGAGACACTTCGCAGGTCACCACCATACGCTTAACCTAATTCAGACTCGTATTGTCTTATTTTACAACTTTATGACTCCATAAGGCACAGCTTCGTTTGAAAAAATAGTATAAAACCTTAATTTCAAACCTCTCCGTCGAACATCAAAGATTATTTAATTGAGAGTTTGTCAGCGATGTCATATAAAGTTACTTCAAATGATGTTATGTCGACGACTCGTAAAAACTGTTATTTAGTTCCGACGAAAAGGAAAAATATTTTTACGCAAATTACTTAAATACATAGTTATAAACAAACGCCAGTTTATAAAGATTAAAAATGTATTTGAAGTTCGTAATTCAAGGATCAATTTTAATAACCCTCTTAAGCCTTATACGTTTTACGGTGTGTTGGAATTTATTTGAGTTCAATATCCTTGACGGATCCCGACTCTCCAATATTGACAGTACACTCACTCAGATTTTTACGACCTTAACTCGGCTTAAGGGCCCTTGGCAAGGGAATTGAATACCAAATACGGTAAGCAATTATGTGGGTGCAATTTGCATTATTCTCAAATATTTTGATACTTAAAGATAATCCTTTCTTTGAAATGTTCATAATTTAATGATCACGTTATACATATTTAGTTTTGAAAAAAGTACAGTATTATTTTGATTTTTATTAACAAACGAGCTGTCACCCGCGTAAATCTCGGTCCCGTAGGGATTTCAGGATAAATAATAGCTTATATGTTGCTTTATGACTTTCCCTATCTTCCGCCAATAATTCCATTACAATCGGTACAGCCGTTCCAGATATTAGTGTAGACAAACAAACATTTAAAGTTTGCCTTTTAGTATCGTGTAAAAAATTATAAGCAGTTAAAGAAACAACTATTTTGAAATCACAAACAGACATTTCAATATTATTTAGATGTATACATAATAGATAATATCTTGTTATCAGTGAGCGTAAGACTTGATTCAAAGGAACTTGTTACAACAATGTTTAGAAATGAATGAAGTCGAATGCCTTATTTAACACAATATCCTAGATCGGTCACGTAGGTACTAGCATTATAACTGCTGTATGACCGCATTAACAGGTGATACATTAATTATGTAAATTATATCAATAACTCAAATATGCAATTCGCAGATACGGCACGTAGGTACTACTACACTATCAAGATTCAAATACAATTGTATATTTGTAAAGCAATGTAATGTGTGTTGATGTAATGATTGCTAATAAGTTAACATTGTAATATCAGGTGTAAGTAAATGCAACAGTTCAAAAATTGTGGTGCGTATTTGTAATATTGATTACGCGTTTCATCACACAATTACAGCTTACAATACAAAGCCTTATCGTACCGTACAATGATTACATTCCGTTATATCATTTCCCTAATGTCTCAATCCATGTATATTTCGGTGTATTACGTCGATACTCAAATTATTATATACATACATATGTACCACGAAATCCATACTAACATACAAAATGCGAAAGTAACTCTGTCTATCCCTATGTCTGTTACGCTTTCATGGCGGAATATTAACAAATTTTTATCCCGATATTCCCACAGGATAGAAATCAACGCGAATAATACCACGGGGCATAGATAGAGCCAGTTTCCCTATTGATAACACAAACTTTAAGTTAGATAAATAGCAAAGTTTTCAATGTTTGTGTAATTGTTCCAGCAGCGTTCCCGTGCATTCCTCACTAACTACTGTGATCAGGATTTCCTCACAAAACCGTATATCTGTTTTAGTGTCATCGAACTGCAACGTAACCAAGTGTTTTTATTATATCCAACTGACCCCGTGAATAATTTCAAGGAAAACTACATAGTACCAGCAAACAAAAGTATTAAAATATGTATGTATGTATACATAATAATTTTAATGCTTTTTAATCTTTATCAGTGCTTTTATTACTCGTTAATTAACTTTTAATACTAGTTTAATAATAGATGCAGTTATGCTCAGCATAAAAAATTTAATAGAAATCCGTTTCAAATCTGTTCAAATAATGTTTTATATTAAAAGGCAGAACGTGATCTAACGTAACTTGTTATATATCGCTTCCGGTCCCGCACAGGATCAGTTTGCTATACTTGCGTAAGTCATAACTGGCTATAGGACAAACATGTAGTTACCATGTATGTCACTAGGAAATCACTAAAGACTTATTTTTAGGTAATGACTTTAAAAATGCTTCCAAATATTTTACGACGTGGATAATCTAGTTAACACCGGAATCGACTGTTCATTTACAACTCTGTATGTTATGTTTGCGATATACGAAGGAGACGATAATCGTCGTCATGTATCGACTTCTGACACGCAATTTGTATCCTTGTGAATAATTATGATCTTATCATATTATTTTAAGATTTTCGACATTAAGTTGTATTAGATGTTTGCTATAACACATTTTACAAAATAATGTAACAAATATTTTGCGCTTTAACGCTACAAACTTGACGGTCCTAATATTATGGATACAATTATGAAGATGTTTATTCACTTTTTTTTAAATAAAATTTCCTCAAAAGAAATAAAAGCGAAGCAAAAACCTCAAAGTACCTACTTTCTATTCATGTTTAATAGAGAGAGCCACGAAAGTATGAAATAACGGTAATAAGTAATTAGTTTGCTAATACGATTTCTCAAATCACCTCTGCTATCTGATATTGGGTAGGCAATATGGTCTGGCGTCTCTGACTCTCCAGTCTAATGAAACCTCAAATTACTTTGTAACAGCAAAATTGAGGCTTTCTCCAGAAACGGACACATGTAATAGAGGATACAATACACATAATTTGTGTCATCATAATTTCATAGAAACTACCGCAACTAAATAAACCCGTCGATATTCAGGAAATAAATGGATATAATACATACTTGTGTATTACTTGGATCCATTTTACTTGACAGTAATGTACATACATGGCTGTAAATACCAAACATCATTTATTATTTAGACGTAACAAGGTCACTGAAACCTACATATAAAACGTACTGTTCTGTACAAGCACATTAAAATGTAAGTAATTAATATACAAGCAACTACGCAATGAATCGCGAAATATCATCTTTAAAAAAGCCCAATTACTTAATACACGGACATGTGTACGAAGGGTTCAAATTAATTGTAGGGAGACCGAATGCAAAGTTGAATGAACAGCGAAATATAAAGCAAGCAAGTTCAAAACACTCGAGACTCTTGAAGATGACTCGTTCCATTTGCCAACAGAATGAATATAATTTATCCTTTTCAATAAAAATAAAGTTTAAAGCATCGTAAAAAGACATGCTATTCAGTTTTCAGGTTTTGAATAATATCCCAAACGAAAGGGTTTGCATCAAGCAGAACGCAGGTCATTGCCTCCACATAACTCAAGGTAAAGTGAAAGTGTACGAAATCGAAAGTTAATGCGAATCAAACTCTTTTAAACAATTTTTTTCTCTCTTTTATCGCAAAAATCTATAAGTAGGTACCGGTACAAAAGAAATTCAAAATAAAACCATGAGTCGGTTTAAATCAACGGTTGGTTTAACTCAACAATTTACTTCCAATCTCTCTTTAAAAATCATTCGTCAGATCAAAAGATATAAAACAAAGACTGCAATATCCAGATCCACGATTTACAGTACCTACATTGTGTTTGGCTAATCATAAAACTTTAGTTTTAATGCCGTTTATAAATTGGATACAGTAACCGTTTAATAATAAATTCAGTGCTGGATGGAAGGGTATTTCAACGTTGCTCAAATCCTTACTGAATGATACGATCAATAATGTGACAGCACAACATTAGCCACAAAATGAAATCTTTCTTGAGTGATCGGCGCGCGACAAGCAAATTGTTGTGCTTCAATCTAGATAAGAACATCATAATGACACTTACGCTCACTACACTACACCATCATTATACTGCGATTTAATCATATCTTTGGAGAAAATTACATTACATTACATTCAAATAGATACATTAGATTCAAATAGATCAGATACTAGCTGATAGGGGAAACAGAAGTTCCCAAACCGGCGTGCATGTACGAAAAGAGTAAAGACCTTGCGTAATAAAAGTAACCCTGTTGTAGTCCAAAGTTTCATACGAATAAAATTCATATTTAGACAAAAATTATAATTATCTCATTTTAAATTAAAAAGTTTATAGGAATCCGACAACACCTCTATGCAACATTGTGCTGTTTTGACATAAGTTGAAATGTCAGGTGATGTTAGAATTTAGATAATAACAGAACAAAGGGCCCCCATTGCAATGAATTTATTTCGTAGGTGTTAATGGTGCTAGCGAGTATACTCCCTATATTCATTGTAACAGAAATGCGTGTACTTTGGATAATTATTTAATTATGTGAAGAGAAAAAGTGCGAGTAGAGGTCACCAGTGGTCGCCACCCACGTAAAATTAGTATGAATTATGTACGTCTATTAACTGTATGCGTCTCATTGCTATTGTGCTCAAAATAATTTCGATAGAACAAATACAATCATTCATCATCAGTCTCAGTCTTCATTAGTCTTATCTCACTGCTGGACAAAGGACTGTCCCAAGGTGTGTCACTGTCACGACACTCATAAAAACATTTGTTTTTTAAAGTAAAGAAAGTTCGATATATCTTTTTACTGATTTATTAATTTATGGAATGTAATACAAATAACACCAATGATTTAAAATAAAGTGTATGGGTAACGAATTTCTCCAGCTTAACCGGATTTCACTCGCCTTTTATGCCGACATCCGGAAATGTGTTCAAGGAAGAAATATTTCATTTTGACTTACTGCGATGCTGCGCGGTTTTCCGTTTTCAAAAGGTCTCCACAGGTCACAGTCGAATCGCTTTGAAAATGCTGTAAGGTGTTTATTTAGTCATAAAACGTAACGTAACGTAAGGAACAAAGAAAGTAATGTACCATTACACAACAGTCAATATTTTTAAATTGAATAATCAATATAGTCCATATTTTCCAGCTAAAATCAGATTACCTACTTTATAAAAGAGCCAGACTTACAATTTGTCTCTGGTTTACAAAAGGATGTTATAATATTGCTTGTATGTAATGGTTTTGTAATTTATTTCCTTATTTATTTCTTTTAGCAGATAACATTACAATATGCAAATCAGAAAATAACTTTGAACGGGCGCTTTATTGACATGTCATATCAGACTATGTATAGACAGAAAAATCGGTAAATAAATGAATCTGTATTATCAAACTTTATTAACCTATTATATCTTATTAACCGAAAAAGTACCATCCGCATAGATTACATTTAGGGCGGTGTTCATTATTATATTAAATAGCAAAAGTTCCCCTGTGCATTCCTAACTGTTGTCTGATACATTTGTATCTGGTGTCTTCAAATGTCGTGGAGGTCGCCATGTCAGTCGTAGTTAGGTATCGATAGAGGCAGAATATATTACAACATATGCGCGATCACAATGCTAGAGCACGTGTAGGATTGTGTTGAAATGGGTATTGTCGAAAAGCTTGCACTCTTTACAAGCTTAACATTGCATTGCATATAGACGACAATTGTATTTAATGTAGATGTGTCGTAAAATATAGTGTAAGCAATCGAGTTTGTCAATCAGATAATAGGCGAACTTTAAAAAACTTCTGAAAATTTTCTAACCGTTTATGGTTAGTGGACGTGTAATTATATTCGTTAGGTAACTTAAATAAGGACTAGGAAGAAAAACAAATATGTATAAGTAAGACCTTTTTCTAAAACTTTATTTAAAATACATTGCGTTTTTATTAATGAGTGCAATTTCGGTTTAAAATTTTACTGATGATACCAATAAATATCCACGATTAAACCTGCAAACCACAATAAGTTACCGCCGGGTTGCGTCGTACATCGTTACGACGGTTTGTATGGAGATAAAAGGATTCAAAGAAAGGAAACATTTGGGACATTAGTCAACGTCAGATGCGACATGTAAGGCACGAGAGAAAGTGGTCGCGATGACACATGAACATAATCCGTTTCAAGCCATGAAAAGCTCGCGTCCGGGTCTTTTATGGCGGCGTTACGAAATTATTGGTATAAGCGCCCGATATTAAATCAGATATCAAACGATTTATTAAACTGAATCTTTTTTATTGGACACTATGCAATTGGGAAATTTATGAATTACGTATTGTAATCATTTATGTACATATATTGTATAACTTTCCCTGTTACAAAAATATATTTATTGTTACATAGGTATACTTACAGTCAATCTGGCATACTTGCTTTTATATCGTTTTACAATCAATTTGTACGATCGCTCATAAAATGAATGTTACGTTACCGATGACATGAGGTTAAGCGTTTAATAGCTTTTCACACTTGCGTGTAATTTATGTATTACTTACATAAAAGTTTGCTTACAATATAAGTTTATCTAAAGCAAATCAAACCACTTTTTAATAGTGAACTTTTTAATTGGACAAATATTCGTCCAAGGTAATTACGAAAAGATACGTTACAAGAAATTGTGCTTGAAGTTGTACCACAAGACAGTAGTCTTAAAATCATTTTAATTTGTTACATAATTGCTTGTCCTAATCATTATGGAAAATAAATTGGATTTCTTTTTCAGTTAAATAAAATTTATAATTACAGTAAAGGTTTCATTGCCGAGTTACAAAGTAATTTTTTTGTTATATGTATTACATATATATGTATTGTTATATGTATCTAAGTATTTTGAAAGACTAGCTGTGCCCGCAGCTTCGCCCGTCTCGTCTTTTAGAAGTTTACTTTTCTTTATTGAAATATGCTGAATGTTGCGAAATATTGTATATAACATTATATTCATGTAACGTAATTTCGACAGCAGCTGTCACTTCAGATAATTTTGAACCGATGAAAAATCGTGACTGTAGGGTCTCGAGCGCAACACCACTCACAATCACTATGATTTGGCAAATCCTTATTATGCCGAACGCTTGAAACGTAATCGAAAATGGTCAATTATCTCCGTACCATTCAATTGTCCCAAATCGTCGTCCGCAAGAACAATTCGCGTTGGTGACCTCCAGGTGTCAAATGTCAAGACTATTTGCGAGCCGTAACTTTTGCCAATGCAATGTAGAACAATATCGGAAAAATTTATTCCAGCCCTAGTCGTATCGGTTCCAAGAAGCGAATTATTGTAGTCCTTAATGTTTTTTCATTTCATCGGCAAATCTGGAAACCATAATATTCTAATAATGTAGAAATACACTTGCTGAAAGAAATATCCTGGAGCTTCTCTACTAAATAGTGTTTTTCTTCATTGCACGTCATCATTACGCAAGAAATAAGCAGTATATTTATACATTGTACCTTAAGAATTTATATAAATAAAATAACAATATTATTATTAACAATATTATTATTAACAATATTATTAACAATATTATTATTAACAATATTATTATTAACAATATTATTAACAATATTATTATTATACATACACAGTAATATTGTTACCTGTTTGTCTCCTCACAGTTTCACGGAAATAACTTTATGAATGTAGGCATATTTTAAAATTGCATGAAAATAGAATTCCTTAAATTTCCCTCTTAATTTGCTAAGGTCCTTGATCAATAGACACGTATGCTTTCGCAGTCCGCTCCACACAAATTCTTTGTTAGTCGGTGTATGCAAATTAGCATACACATTCATATCGACCTGAACTAGTTCAAATGCTCAGGCAGCCGATTGAGAAACACGTCAGTTTTGCTAAGTAATCGTATTTATTTATTATTTAATTTCTTTTAGTATTCATTATGAAGAATAGTTGAATGTTCGTCTAAACGTTTGCTTTTCACACCTATAAAAAATATCAATTTTCAGACTATATAATGTGTTTATGTAATACTTGGTGGTTAAGTGCCTATCTAATCTTATCTTTAATCATATATGACGTGATGATGTACATCACGTCATATATTTAAAAGGCGTATTTTAATTTAAAAAATAAAACTAAACAGTAACAGGCATTAAAAATGTTCCTTCAGAACTTACCCACCGATCTTTAAGACTTTATTTAAAAAAATGTTTTTTTAATTAATTTTAAAATATGTTTCTTAAAGACAACACACCTCAAATCAACCGCAACGTTTTGCAACTGGTTGCATTGAATGCATTGTATTAACTGCATTATTATATACGATGACGTCCTACATTATTATTGTGGAACATATTCACAAAGCAGGCACAGGAAGACAGCAGAGCTCATGAATAGCAGATCGTTAGTCAAATGAAGAGTCGTGTCACGAGTGTTAAGTTGTAACAACAAAGTGGGTATCGGCCACTAAAGTTATTTAGTCCTTACTACGAATACATAACAAAACCTTGTAATTACTATTAATTATAAATTATTTCACACATTGATATAATAAATGAGTGCTCGAACAGTTAGTTTGTTTCTTGGTTTTCTGCAATTTCGCCTGTCTAGTATACTTTCGAATATGAAGCTTTATTTCTAAGAAGAAATTAGTGTTTTGATTGTTTAGCATACACCTATCTTGAATATGTCGATATCAATATTTTAAATATGGA
>DWGJ01005062.1:0-10815 GCA_018246895.1 Aspitha aspitha aspitha
TAGATTGTTCTCTAATTAACGGGTGAAACCGTGGAGCTCAGCTAGTCTTTACATATACCCGTATTTGTGCAAATAAACGTTTTACCTTTGACTTAACGTTTTAATTAATTATTTATGCATTAAATCTGGCGTTTACATAATTTAAGAACACAAGGTGTTCATACAACAAGTATAATAATATATTTTTATTGTGCTTCCCTCAAGATGACATTAAAATTATAAAAATCTCGTAACCAATCTATGTACATATTTATATATTTAAATATTTATACTAACTGGTGAGGAAGGTAATTTGTGCTTTTATTTTGAGGTTTCAGATAAAAACAATGAAACATATTATTATCTTTAAATAACATCCAGTGTTGCCACCCTTTGTGAATGGTATATTTTTTTATGGCGCTACGCAACTCGTGGAGATACGAATATGTAATGATGTAAAGGTGACAGGCGTGTGTCGTAATACAAACAAACATGATTATAAATAATTGAGCATTGACATTAATTTGACTAAAACAAAATTAGTTACATAACACTATTTGTTAAAATGCAATAAGTATTTTTATTGCGCAAATTTCAAAATAGTCAGCTGATGATCCAGTGGTTAGGCAACCTGGTTTCTAAACCAGAGATGTGGGTTCGATTCCCATCCTTGATAAATATTTGAGTGTTTGCTATTTGTACATTTTAAATTGTGTTCAATGTGTTTTTATCATCTTGTTAACATACACGCGTTTTGCTTTGTTGAGGACCAGACAGCCTTGTGTGGGATGACCCGAGATACTGTACGTAGATAAAAGTAAAATAACATTGTTAATACATCATAATACAAAGATACACTAACCACACGTATTCGTGTCTGTACGCACTAACCGTGTCACCGACTTTCTTTGATAATTTTCATGATGTACATACCCGTATACCTACATTTTGTGGCGCCGCACCAAAATACACACTCACTATTCAAACGTAACCTAGTTTACGATGCACTCGTTTTATCTTATTTACCGTGTATTTTTATGATAATTTGATCTGAATTACGCAATGATGAAGCAAACAACTTTTTTATTTTGGATTCGTAAATTAAAGTCAATATATGTATTTAGTTAAAACGTTAAAGATTTTAAATATTGATATGGTCACTATAAGATGTTGTTAGGTTACACAGATAGGTAACAACATAAAATAGAAGGTCCCTTAAGTAGGGACTGAATATGAATTGATAAACGACTGGGTATCACTTGGGTCTCATACCTTTTTACGGTGGACAAACTGAGTTGCGAGACTTGGTTTTTTGACAAGTATTGTTTTTATGGGATTGTATTATTTTCAATAGATAACGCAATCGAAGTATGATTTCACTTGTATGATTAATAATATGTAGTAAGTTAATATAGTTAAAAAAACAACCTGTATATAGCTTGTGAGGTGTATTCAATTGCTACAGCCTGTATAGCGATGGCCATGAAATGGTGAACGTTATCGGGATAGAGTGTGATGTAAATGAGCAATATTTTACACCCTGTATTTTATCTTGTTTAATTATTTTAATTGATTATAGTCTTTTGAATGGACGAGAATTGCCATATGCATCCCATCCTCTTTATCAGCTTTGGCCACTATCCATCCATCCACTTAATCCACTTTATCAATCTATTAATTTTATTTAGTCTATCAGTTTTACCCACTTTATCCAGCCATCCACTTTATCAGTCTTAGCCACTTCATCCATCCATCCACTTAGTTCACTTTACCCACTATCTATCTATCATCTATCCATCCATTTTATCCACTCTATCCATTTTAGCCACGTTATTCATTCGTCTACTGTCCAATCTTTACAACTTACGAGTAAATGTCTACGTATTTAAAAATATACACCGTAGGTTATCAGCTTCCTCGTTATTTTCTATTTGTGATTTAAAAATGACTATTTTTTTCTCAAGTGTTCATAGATACCCAGAATTAATTTTTTTAAAGAAATTCCTGCCTGTCTTTTCGTCTGTACTATATATAATCTTTGGAATACCTGACTCGATTTATCGTAAAGATGTATAGATTATAACCCTAATTTGATATCGTGTATCGTTATCTACTCACGGTGAAACAAAATAGCGTATCAATAGCGTCGTCCGCGGAACTGAGTAATTAGAAAATATCAAGATGGCTTTAGTGGAGAACGTGTTGAAGCCAGTGCTGAAAAAAATCGCAGAGGAACAGGAGTATAAGGACTATCGCACTGATGTATCTGTGATATTAAGTGGAGGAGCGAATTACACATCCCAGCTCTACGCTATCACGCTCTCTGCTCTAGGAAAGGACGATATTAAATTATTCGCCAAAGTTGCGGCGATGACTGAGGAGGTTCGGTCACAGATAAAATTGCAAGTTTTTGATACAGAAACATTGTTCTACACTAAATTACTGCCACAATACAGGAAATACGAGGAGAAATACAAGTTTCCGATGCAGGACAGGCTGATTTTGTCCAAGTTTTATGGGGCTAGCAACGAATATATGAAAGAGGTGCTCGTGTTAGAGGATCTTACGGCTAAAGGTTATCAGCCGTTCGACAGATTCAAGTGTTTCGACTGGGAATACGCTTCGAAATGTGTTAGTTATCTGGCAAGACTTCACGCGCTGTCAGTTCGCTATGCAAGAGATTATCCTGAGGAGTTCGAAGACATGAGTCAGGAACTAGCAGATAGACTATACCAGGATCAAATTAAATATTTTATGCGCAAAAGCGCCGCATCCGGATTAGAGGGGGTAGCTGAAGAATATAAAGAAAGAGTAACGGAATTTGTGAACAGACACATGACAGATGAAAAGTTTAAAATTTACTTCGACTGGCCGCGAAAATGTATCTTGAGCCACGGAGACTTCAGGCCCAGTAACATCATGCACAAAACTAAAGATGTAAGTGACTCCACTACTTTCCTAATTATTGAAACTCCAGACAATATTGTTGTTAAGTTCAATAGATAACAATAGAGTTCATTACATTCGTTTGAATTTTGTTAATACATAAATCTAATCATATTTTGAATTATGTCAATGCACAACCTAGATGGTCCTATTACGCCAAATAACGTGTAAGTGTTACATAACGATGAATTAAGATTTGATTATCAATCACTCAACGTGTATCAATGGTTAACTGGGTATTATCATGTCTATCATCGGGTACCTACAGGATATACGGATTCATGGTCATTTGTTTTACGTCTGAATTATTACAATCACAGTTATGTGCTATGTCATGCGTGTCATCGATATTTATCTCATATATATAAAAATTCCATGTCACTATGTTCGTTTGCGATAATCTCCGAAATCACTCAACCGATTTCAATGAAATTTTGTACATATCTATTATTTGATCCAACTTAATAGATAGGATAGGTTTCATAAAATAAATAAATAATAAATGTCAATTGGCAATAAATTTTTCCATAAAATCAATTTCTGAACGCACGGTATTTGACATATATGATTTGACATGTATAACCAAGGCAACGCGTGGTCAGTCAGGTCCATTAGTATACGATAAAAATACTTCTTATCATGGATACAAAAAGATAGAAGTAAAAACGAATGATGAAATAGATAGGTACATAGGATGGGCACTGGATAGATAAAAAAAATCTGATAAAAAAGTCATTTCGTCATTTTAATAAATGCTTTTGGAACAATTTGAATTTACTCATGCTATTTAAAAAAGTATTCGGTCCGCCATAATGGATTTAAAATAGAGTCACTACGCTAATCACGCATTGTTATCCAAGCCAAACGTGTATGCCGAATTTCAGCTCAATTGATTGGGTTAACTGATTTAAAATTCATTTGCACGCACTTTGTAACGTAGTACTAAGGCAAGTTAAATAAAAGCTTATAAAAAGAGGTGCAACCACAAACTAAATTATTGTAATAATGTGACAGGTAGGTACTGCATTCGTTTCAGGATGGCCAGGTAGAGATCGTGGCGTTGGACTACCAAGTTCTACATAAAGGAACCCCAACGGAAGATCTGATATACTTATTAGTCACTGGCTCGGACGAAGAATTTCTAGAGAAGCACTTTGACCAGTACTTCGACCATTACTACGACGAGTTCAACCGAATGCTGCGGAAGCTCAAGATAAACCCTTACGACGTGTACACCAGGAATCAGTTTGACGAGGACGTGAGACAGGTACTTTAAAAAGATGATGAAATATTAGTTTTTTTGAAGTAGGTACATATGTAAGAGTTAGCTTGAAAATAGAATATAATAGAAGCGTTTTCATGGGTTCTTTATTCATTTAATGTGTCTCATGTTTTTCTCTATTGAAATACCGTTGTTACATTCTGGACTTCTTCTCCATATAAACTTTAACTGTGCTCAATTTAATAGTTCTCCGTTCGTGTAATTGTCTTAAAAAGGGGTGCAGTTTTTCGTTCATGTATTTATGCAGTGATTTAGTAAAAATTACATATGATTTTTATTGCAGTTCTTGCCATTCGGAATTATATTGGGTCTGGTATTTCTGCCAGTCATAACGGTGGACGAGGAAGCGGCACCGAAGCTGGAAGACGGGATCGACCTGGATAAGTTGTCAATGAAGCCCAACGAGCTCTTCCAGCAGAGGTTCGGTGCACTGTTCAAGCACTATGTCAAAATGGGCATCTTGTGAATCATTGATGATGAGCGATGGTGACGCAGATCGGTAATAGTCATTAGGCACTTTGTAAAAGAAAATACTTTATCTTTACAATAATTTTTATATTTTTTTTAGCTTATTGCGTCCTAAGAGTGGAAATATTTTGTTTGTTAAATTTGTTTTATTACATTTTAATTATGTTGCAAAAAAGTGGTTATTATTTTTAAAACGTAAATTTTGAATTCTATGCTATTAGGGGCTTACATAATTTTTCTTAATGTCGTGAAAATGTATTGTTTTACTTATTTTATTTACTTACACCAACAAAGTGAATACTATCATAAACAAATTTATAACTGACAACGTGGACAAGTGCCACCTCAAATATTTTATTTATGCGCTAATTTAAATTTTGAAGTCCTTAGGGGAAAAAAGTTTCTAGAGTAGGCAACACTCGTGCGTCGTGTGTGTCACTGTCAGTCAGCTGACTCAGTCGGCTCGCTACAGATAACAGCTACTATACATATTACAGCTTGTGTTTTGTTTGACGTGAGAATTGTAACACACTGTGTGATTACTACTACCTATTTATCTTTCAAATCAACTTTTAATTTTGATGCGCTTCATGTATCTTGAATTCTACGTATAAACTTTTGTGACAAAACTATTAATCTTTTCGGTGTGACAAAAGTAAGTAGGTATAATGTTTTGTTTATTTCCCACCTTTTACTACCCCGAATCATCTTCATGAATTACGTTTATTTTTAAATATATTTCTTTAAAATTATTCCAGAGAGACGGACTTCGTATTTATAGATATATATAAATAAAATTGAAGTGTTTGTTTGTGATTTCAAAGTAACTTTTACTATTTATTTATTTGTAGCAGTGAGTACAGCGCCATCTAACTTACGACGTATTATTTTATCATTACGACATATTTATTTAAGTGTTTATAGTTATTTAAACAGTGCTAAAAGACAATCAAACTTTCTATAAATTTTTGTCTTTCTGTATGTATGTCTTTGCTCATTTCTGGAATGGCTGAGCCAGTTTTAATGGAACTTCTGCTAGAAAATAAAGGAGGTTGTAGGAAATAAAGGAGGAGTCTGCTAGAAAATAAAGGAGGAGGAGGTATGGCAACATAAATATAGGCTACTTTTCATCATGAAATTCCCACAGGATTTAAAGTCAGCATTGCAGGCTAATTTGTGTTATTAAACTATACAAAATGGATCATAAGTCATTGTTAAATTTATTTAATTTCGTGCTACCCTCAAATTGATAAAATATATTTTGGAAATTGCAATTTTATTGTACATATAATAATATGAAATAATATTGAGTACTTTTTATTTTTACTTTGAATATTCAATGATTCTAAATATTGCTTTGTTTAGTAATAAATGTTGTAACAATAAGGAAAAATATTAAGGACTTTTCTATTTGATTTCACATGGTACATGGTACATGGTAAAAAATATTTGTAAAGCAACAAATATTTTTTGCTTCATTCATATAGCAGAAATTAAAAAACAGAATCGGGTCAAAAATTTCTGATTTTTATATGTACTTTCTTTCCGGACAGGGTGTGCAATTGCATCCCATTGGACCCTATTATTGACACCCATAGTTTAGAATGCTTTTTTACATGCTTTATATTACTTATCTATTTATTGTAAGATGGGCTTACTTAATTACGGCCCAACCTGATGGTGAGATCATTATATACAATACTCCACAGTAGTTAATGACTAAAGTTTGGGCGGTCACAAGATTGGAAAAGATATAGGCATTGATAAAAATGTCTGAATATGATAATGTAAGGATTTGTTTCAAAATTTTATATTTATCTTATTGATATAAAGATACAAAGATAAATAGGTCCAAACCGATATGCTAGTAGGAAATAAATTCACATATTCATTTTAAAGGAAGTTTTCTTTATATATCAAGTATGTATACAATCATATGCATGTCAGTTGTGTATGTAATACATACATATGTATGCATGTGTACATGTAAAATATGCATTGCAGAAAAGGTTATTAACAGGAAGTCTGATTTTTATACATTTCTATTATAACGGTGTAATAAACAGGGAATAAATATATAAGTTTATTTTTTGTCTAGAGCTAATTAATGCCAAGTCTTTACCTTTACAACAAATAAAATATTACACGGATTTTCAGTGCGAGTTGTTGGCATCCGGTTAAATTACGCATATATCTCTTGTAACACCCGGTATTCATTTAGCAAAAATTGAAGTTGAAATTGCATATTTTTGTATCGATTTTTTTTTACTCAAAAATAAGAATAATATTGAGAAATACAAAGAGTAATAAAATTGATTCAAGAGTCGTACTAGAAGGGATGTTGTCGTGACATATTCACATAATTCCATTCATAAAAATCTTTCAAAGAAGACAAACAATGTTACGAGAAATAATAGGGAAATTCATATTCATAATGCTTTGACCACAGAACGGCGCATAGAAAACATAGCGATGGCAGTAGTAGAAAATGTATTGAAACCAATACTGAAACAAATCGCAGAGGAACAGGAGTATGATGGTTATACCACTGAGGTATCTTCAATCAGTAGTGGAGGAGCGAATTATACGTCTCAACTCTACAACATCACGCTCTCTGCGCCAGGAAAGGATGATATTAAATTATTCGCCAAAGTCGCAGTTTTGGGTGAGGAGATTCGAAAGACGACGAACATGCAACATTATGAAACGGAAATAATGTTCTACACCAAATTAATATCGAAGTATAGGAAATACGAGGAGCAATACAAGTTTCCGAAAGAGGACAGGCTGATTTTGCCCAAGTTTTATGGTGCCAGCAATGATTACATGAAAGAAGTGGTCGTGTTAGAAGAGCTTATGGGTAAAGGGTATCAAACATTCGACAGATTCAAGTATTATGATTGGGAGTACGCTTCTAAATGCGTTGAATTTCTTGCAAAATTTCACGCTCTATCGGTTCGCTACAAAACCGACTGTCCAGACGAATTCGAAGCCATGAATCAGAGACTTATACTTGGTCTATCGCTGAACCAATTGAGGGGTTTCAATGACAATTGCATCGCTACCGGATTAGAGGCGGTATCTGATGGAAATAAGGAAAAGATAAAGGAATTTGTAGCGGAAAATATGAACGATGAATTGTTTAAGGCCTTCTTTAATCCGCCGCGGAAAGTGGTTTTGAATCGCGGCGACTTCAGGCCTAGCAACATCATGCATAAAACAAACGATGTGAGTAGCTCCAATAATTTTGTCATTTACTTTCTGTGGAGGCCAAAATACTTGTAACCTTTATAGAACCCGATTTTCTTCATTTTGTCCATGTCAAGGTATGAATTTTAATTGAATGATCTCTGTGAAATATTTTAAATCAAAATTCTCTAATTTTTTGACTAAAAGAAGCTCCAATTCCTAGATCTTATTACGTTTGTCTCTTGGGAGATAATAAAAATAGATTGTGCCTAAAAGTTTTGCTTTTAGCGTTAGGGATATTTGTGGTGGTCTTTCATTTTCCTGTCAGCCTGAGCATTTGTGAAACGATTGATGGCGTGTGGCACGCATATGCACTAAACCTGCAGGTGGACAAAAACTCACGCGACAGGAACGATACCCTAAGAGTAAGGCGTGTGATCAGAAAGTAAATGTTATGATATTATGTTAATGAAAACTACTAAATTCAGGATGGCGACTTGGAGATCGTGGTAGTAGATTACCAAGGGCTACGTACAGGAAGCCCAGTGGCAGATCTGATAAACTTTTTGATCAGCGGCTCCGATGAAGAGTTTAGGGAGAAGCACTGGAACCAGTACTTCGACCATTACTACGAGGAGTTCAGCAGAATATTGAGAATGCTGGAGATAAACCCCGACGAAGTTTATACCAGACAACAGTTTGACGAGGACGTGAAACAGGTACTTATCGAAAGGAATTGAGTAGCATCGTTTGTGACGCTGTTAAGACATGTTAAGTGTTTGGTCAAAGAATAGATAAAAATATAAAGGTTACAAAGTAGTGCAATGTAGTAGTAGTATAGTTGTAGTATTAATTCAATGAAAAAACACATTTGTGTAATGTAGTTATTGAAGCAGTGACTGTAACAGCTTAGTGGTTTCAAATTTAGCCTCCTACTTGGGGGAGAAAATAAAAAATATCGTAAGGAAACTTGCTCATTGTTACAAAGTATTAATATTTTCTGAGGTATGTGAAGTCTACCAATCGACACGACACTTTACTATGGTCTAAATCCTCATTATGACGGGAGATCGGGTCCAGCAGTAGATTATTAAATATAAAGAATATTAGAAACAAACAAACAAACGAGATACGCGCGAAAAACATAATCTTCTCTTTACAGTCGGGTGAAAAATAAGACATCTGCGACTGTTAGTGGTAATTGATTAGGTACTATGTATACATTAGGGTAAATTCTTAGTAAAAAACCATCTGGTTTTCATTGCAGCTTGTGCCATTCGGGCTTATATTTGGTCTGCTGGTCCTACCGGTGGTAACGGTGGAGGAGCTGGCGGCGCCGAAGGTGGAAGACGGGATCGATTTCGACAATGTGATGGTAAAGCCGAACGCTCTCTTCCAGCGCAGATTCGATGGACTCGTAAGGAACTACGTCAAAATGGGGATCTTGTGAAACGTTTATCATTTTAGAGATTTTTTATTTTTATTTGAATAGAGTAGCAAACGAGCAGGCAGCAGTCATAAGTGGCTTATTTTATTTATTTGACATTTAAAATGAATCGTATTGTATTTATGCATGGCTAAAGGCTAATTGGTTTCGCTGGATGATGAATAAATGTTAAACGTTTCTTCAATGACTGGGAGACTGGTGATTGTAAGCAAGTTTCGTAGTGTGTAAAAGTGGTAAGTAACAGTCAACAGAGGTACGGCCTGAACGGTTCAACTCTTTTCAAACAGTACATCTGCAGTCAATGCTTAGCTAATAGGACGTGGAATCACCTGAGCTTCGGAATATCGGAATTGGCGAGAAGCGACAATGAATGTTTTAAATGTGAAATGTTTTACTTTTCTATTGATTTCTTATCTTTTTGTTTCGCTGCGAATTCCTACAATTGTGATATTATTGTACTTTAAAGTGTCACATATTAATGTTAATTAACTGCGTATTGTATTAAGTATTAATGTAATTTTATTAAATCGTTTATCTTTGTTCGTTGGCGTTGTACTTTTTACCAATGATGCACTTTATTTCCTACCTTTATCATAAATACAACCTTTCGATTCGAGCTTGATACCACCAATTTGGGCCCTGTGAACATATTTTAATTGAATTAATAAAAGTATTCAGTTATCGTTATAATATATAATTAGCCTCAGGTAAGAATACCTAAATGTAAGTCACAAAATAAGAAAATTGACAATATTTATTTGCCAATAAGACAAAATGTTCCGTTTGAAAACCTGGGGCCTAGTGATTTTTCATTCACACATATGCATTTACCTACTCGCATATGACTTACTAGCTTCGTGGATATCAATAATTTCCCGTTATTGCAAACATTTACCATTGCTGTTCCACTCCTATTAGTCATAGCGTGATTTTATATAACCTATAGCCTTCCTCAATAAATGGACTATGCAACACAAAAGATATTTTTCAATTCGAATCAGTAGTTCTTGAGATTAGCGCGTTCAAACACTCTTCAGCTTTATAATATTACTATAGATTAGTATAGATTGCGTATATCAACGCACAAACCAATACATCACGTGCATACACGAAACGATGCAGCGACACCGCTTCACTTTAGCTGGCGCGCATTGGAGATAAGCGCAACCGCATCTGCATTTACTCGATCCCTGTGCAACCTGTCTGCGCGGTAGAACAATTATACATAGAACAGGGGAGTCTGGAGCCATAGGCAGGCTGTGAGTGCTAGTGTCCAACAAATAATAAGAGACGGAAGATAACAGATCTATAATTATTATAAATAACTGGGGACAATTCCACACACGGCTGGGATCAGATCCCAAATTAGGCAATTTAATGCCTGTGTTATGGTAACCGGACAGCTGATACACATACATATACGAGTATACATACGATATAGTACTTATATAGATATTTTTATTACGCCCAGACACAACAAACAAATGTGCTGCACACACAAATG
>DWGJ01005063.1:0-10814 GCA_018246895.1 Aspitha aspitha aspitha
TTACTCCAAATTTAACGCGTGCGGGCCACGGGCAGTAATGAATAAATCAAAAGTACTGGATCGATTTTAGTCATTTTCTTTCAGTGCAAAGCCGGTGCGGGCGGCTAGTTAGCCATAAATAGCAATATATATATGTTAATTTTTCCCAAAGCTAAACTACTTTATAGAATTATTCGCATGAGAGCAAATGTTTTTGTAAAATTGAGAGACAAGAACGACATATTTAGTTAATCTTCATAGGTTTTCTTGGTCAAATAACTAAAACGGAATCATAATTTGTCCTTGCCGTCCGTCTATCCGTCATGGCACAGGCATTTTATTGGAAATGATGGGCACAAGACAGGTTGGACGAAATTTCGCCGACGTCTTCTACATATGAACCGATATAGAAAGTGTAGTGAAATTTAAAAAAAAACGTGAATGTGAATACGATGTATGTAGCATATATTTATTAAGACATCTTAAAAAGTGGTATAGGTATATTCTTATTTTTTTTTTTTCTTTTAGTGGTTTATCATAATTTGCATAAAACAATGGCTGTCCGATTGGGTAATTTATAAATAGCAATAACTGCCTTCATTAATTAATTACCATCGCTGGAGCTGACAAACATAAGTGCTGTCAATCATAAGTGGTTCTTGAATCATAAGCTTGCAAGAACCAAAAATCATGATACGGTTCATGGCTGGACATGTGTCTTAGGGTTCAGATCTAATGACAAGACTACGTGAAGCGCACTGTTACTCGGTTTTCATCGAACCACGTCTCGTGACCACATCAGTAACCACACGCACGCTCATCAATTTAGTTTTCTTTTTCAGATGTTTCAAGGGCGTACTTCGATTGTAAATAAATAGTAAAAACGTCATTAAAATAAACCTGGTAATAAGTTTTGTATAGTGAAGTATAAATATTGTATGACATTTGTATTTTACTTAGGTATCTTTATCTATATCGGAATTATTGTTATTCTGTATAAAACATGTCTATTGGGGTACAAGGCCGGTTGTGTCCTTAGATTGTCAGTAGATTGCAATTGAAATTATTTATAATTTGTGCAATAAATTAACGCTGTAAATCACTGTGGTATACAGATTGAATAGCAAAAACGAATATGGTACGAAACAGGCTCCGTTTTGGTGTAACATGTTATCGATGTGTTGTTGGTACAGTTATTGTAATTCTCGTCTTACTTGTTTGTATGAAAGACAAAACATGTGATGAACAAGAATTTAATTATTTCTCAGAAGAAGCCAAAAAATACTTATATTTTAAAAAAGCCGAACTTTCCGATTCACTCAATACAACCGAACTTGAAAATTGGATTGGAGCCCAAAACGCGCAAGAACAGATATTAAACTTAGATTTATATGGCCCTGTAACAAGTGACACCTTATTTCTTGTAGTACAAGTTAACAAAGATTATTGTTATTTAAATTACTTGCTAGCGTCTTTATCCGAGTTGAAAGGTATTCAAGATACAGTTATTATATTTTCTCACTCATATGTACATCATAACGTGAATAGCTTAATTAAAAGCATAGATTTTAGCCGGATTTTGCAATTATTTTACACTTATTCAATCCAAGCTTATCCTGATAAGTTTCCGGGCTATCAAAAAAGTGATTGTCCGTCTCACTTAAATACCAATTCTGCGGAAAAATTGAATTGTACAGGTGCAAAGTATCCCGATACACATGGACGGTATCGTAATCCTATACATCCTGAAATGAAGCATCATTTCATTGGTGGTGGACTGCCAACAAAGTGTTTGACGATCTAATGTGCACTAATGGACACAAAGGCATTGTTGTGTTTCTCCAAGACACCTTTTTTCTTAGTAAAGATTTCATTTATTTCGTACATCGTATGAAAACAATAGCAGACTCGTTACCTCAATGCGACTTTTTATCATTGGGGACTATATCCGATGTAAATGATAACAAATTTCATAGTGTCCAATTTACTAGTTGGGACCCTAAATATCATTCTAATGTCTTGGCCATGGACGTATCCGTTTGGAATAGTATTCAAGCGCATTATGATCTCTTCTGTTTAGTTGACGTCTATTCATGGTGGTGTTCACTGTTGTATGTACTCGTATCATTAAATCGTAGAGACGGTAAAAGGTTCAAAGTACTTTCTAATATAGCGCCGAGAGCGTTACACGTAACTCCAAGTTCGAGTTGTTCATATATCGCAAAGGTGATAAACTGCGATGCAATCGAGATCATTTTCGATACATTAAATTTACAAAAAATATATGAAGAAATTTCGTTACCATCTTATATTGAAGTTTATAGTAACATTGAGTTAGAAGAAGATGAATTCATAACTTTTGACCACATAGAAAACAATGAGGGTTGAAATGACCCACGAGACAAATATTTGTGCAGTAATATTTCTATGAACAAATCAAAGAAGAATGATTTTTTTATAAAGGTGAAAAGATCTATTAAGATAGGCAATTAATTGCGATAATTTTGATGGATTTAAACGATATCTAATAGATTTATTTCTCTGAGACAATTACGAGTATTATAAAAATGTGTTAAACATTGTTGTTAGTAATTTCAATCTATACAATTGAACGTTTTACCAATCGTTTGTTTTATTGTAGTGTTGTTTGTAATTTTTTTGTATCTTGGTTCATTTTACTTAAGTGACTAATTAACATTTATAAAAGCAAAGTCGATATCTGATTTGTAAAATGCAATATATTTATGTTCTAAGAGATAAAAATTTTAATTATCTTCCCATAAGTATTTTCATGGTGGCCGCTTATGAGATGGAGGTGATTTATTGCACGCAAAAGTCTGCCTTTATATTATAAATTATTATTATTTGCAATGCATATTGTCACATTACATCATAATCGCATTTGTATACCTAATACCTATATTACCTAAACTGCGTGTGCGTGACTTCACCTTGAAGTAATTATGTAAAGATTACCATACACTGTGACAATTGTGTAAAAGACAAAGGGCAGGATCGGGAGAGAGGTAAGCGCGTTGCGGGAGCGTTGGCAGCGTCGTCGTTGATGAAGGAGGGACTGACGAACTTTTCGGGGGAGGGGACCGATCAGAGGCTCGAGTAGTTGCGCACGCAGCCTCGGCCCGGCCGCAAGCAACAGTCTGCTCGCGTGACCCGCCGCTCGCGACTTGGCTTCACCACGCCGCGCTAACATGACAAATGGTAAGCACTTATCGACAGCATAGCCCTCCGCGACAGTATTTTCACCTATGGTCTACCACAAAATACCGACTGGCCAAGGGTCCTTAGGTCTGCGACGCACTTTTCAGTGATCATTTCCCTATTATTTATGGACGCTACGCTACCGTGTCGAAGTAATATTAAATTCACGAGTTTTGAAATATCTGTGTATTAAGAATAAAGCTACGAAAAGTTTAAAATCAAATTTATACAAATGGGACAATTATTTAACTAATAGGTAATATGTTTATAGTGAAATTCAATTGCTAGTCACTAAATTATTTATTTTCCTTACGTTCGTAGAGTAAACAATTTGTGAACGATTTTGTGTTTGCAGACGGACTTTTAATTAGGTAGGTACCGAGGAATGTTTGGTAAGTAATTTCCTATAAAGTTAATATTTTCGTGGTTACCAGTTTGTCGTGTAAATATTTTATTTTAATATTATGCCACTATAATTTGCAATAACTATACTAAATAAACTTAGAACTCTTATCGTATGAACTACATAATCTTAAGATTGCGTTTAATACGTTGGAAATTATAAATATTATGTATTTTTTGTTGTAGAAATAAGAGTAAAATGCCTGACGGTATTTATTGTCTTTAAGTCGACTCTGGTAGATGGTGCAATATAGAGGCAGGCTAAATAAAAACATACTAAAACAAACTTATCTGCCTAAACTAGCACATATAAATACATAGAATGTAGAAGTAATACAAATATATGGGTACCAAAAACATTTGCTGACAAAGAAGTCGAGGAACAGTACCTACCTATTGTTATAAATATACTTATAAATGATATTTATAAATAGGCATACCCACGCTGTTTTTAATATGCAGTCGATTTTATGTTACTTATTGCAAATTAAAATAAAGCTAACATTAATATTGTAATCCCTTTCAGAGAGTTCTTTTTTCGGCAAAGCAGTTAATGGCAGACCAGATCGTCTGTATTTTTTTAAAACTATAGAGCTGTAGCTAACGCTTTTTATTAAGAAGGTATTACGGTCTAAAGTCTTACATTAGTAGTATATATAAGTTTATAATTTGTTAACTATAAAGTTTCTGGCGAGAATGATTTTTAATGTTAACATCGGCTGACAGGTCTGCGTAAAAATAAACAAACAAGAATTTCAAATGATGTCTTTAACTCAACATAAACGGAAAATGTTATAAATTAAGTTAAGAATCTTATTTATTTATTTACTCTTTATAGTTTTTTTTTTTACAAAAGGCGGACTTATGTCATTAGTTACGAAAGAATCTTTTTACGGTTAACAACGCCTGTTTCATTTATTCCTAATGCAACCTCATATTGCATGAGAATAGATTTTATAACATTAAGAATGGTAGGTACCTACATCTTTAAGAAGTGGTTATTTCAAGTCGTGACAATTTTTGTTTTGCTGAAATAATATTTATGTTTTAATAAGGGGCATCGTTTTTTTTATCCAGAAAACAGCGCAGATGATTTTGTAATTACTTTCGTAGATATCAACTATACAATTGCAACGTCCAATTCTACTGATGAACTGAACCAACAACTATTACACCGTTCAATGTTTAGTCACAAACGTTTCTAAATAGTTCACAGTAGCCGTGATGATACGGACCAGTTTCGTTTAGGCTAGGTTATTATTGACAAAACAGTTGAAGACCCTAAATATAGCCGCGTTATGAAATTTCCTGTCCATATCGCATCAACAACGCCTTAGCTGCAGGACTTGTGCCTAATGTTTAAAAGCACGGCTTATAGATATTTCAAATGTTAATAAAATAATACATTTATCTATAATTATTATTTAAAATTTTGGTAACATTGTCATTTAATATTCAATGTACAATTTGAAACAAATTTTAATCGTCATGACGAGTATCGGCCTTAGTCAATACGAGACCTCAGGCTCCAGATCTTTGCGAGACCTTTGTTTATAGCGCAAAGTACGTGAATTGGAAGTAGGTGTTTCTAATTATGGTACCAAATGATAGCAATCTGTTGTATTTTCTGGTAAATCGTTCAAAATTCCACAAATATAGTTTAGTTCATAGACAGTTCACAGACATTCATTGCCTGTTAGTATTGAATCTTTTTTACGGGAGGCTTGCCAGAGATTACTCCAACTTTGGGCATCTAGCGTCGTAGTAGTAATGAGCAAAAATGCAACGAAATATACGGTGTTCATTATAAGGAATTTTCGCAACAACACCCACTCATATAAGTTTTTCCAATGCTGGACGTACGTTTGAATACACTATTCATACTCTATTTTAGGTTTTTTCTATCAACGTCATGTTTATATCCAACTTACATAACATAAGCGATACTCTAACTAAAAGTACAAGCCTACCTATCTACGTATACCTTGTACCTACTACCAATACCTACTTCTCGGAAAATGAAATGTAACAAATAATATAAAATATCCATTACAGCCACACGACTAATCGTCATGTACAAGTAGTTTGTTAGTCATAATTTTAAGAAGCCAAATATATTTCAGTGGTACAGTAAGTTTGCCTTACGAGAGTGAACGGGGGCAATGTAGCATTACGTTATTACATTAAAGATACTTACAACAAAGAGTAAGACGGCGGAGAATCTGCGAAGCGGAAAGCTATTCTCGTAACACAATTCTGAAAGCAATGGTGTAGGAAAAGGTTCCACAATATCCTCCCTGGTTTGATATGATTTGATTTTAAATGAAACTGTCATATGCTGTCAAATAAAAATGTGGAGGATATTACGTAACAGGAGGTTATTTACAATAATAAATGCATCGAGCAATTTTAAGAAAGTACAAAAAATTTAAAGACCATTTGTCGAAAGAGCGGAAGCATAATAGCCCCTTCATTAACATTTTCCGCAAGTATAAAAAAGTGCAAACGAGTTTCATTTCAGGTCAAACCGTCACTTTTTATCAGGGGGTATGATAGTCGAGTATGTACCTCGCTGTTTCATGAAAAAAGGGGATTACAAGTTCTATTACTGAAACTTGTTATAATTTTCACATTTACAAATGTCTTTTGAGTACCTATTAGCTTCAAGTCTATTGTAATAAAATTATCATGGTACGCATTAATAAAAAGACCATAGGGTCCCCTACCTCTAGAGGCAGGCGATCGTTTACTGCATAAATTCGTGTTATCAAGGGCTAAATGACCACTTAGCCTCCTAATTAGTCTGGTCTCACGGCAGAAGCTGCCGACTTATAATTAAACGGATTCATTCAAGTTCACCGAAACTTAATTATGTGAGAATATATTAAAGTACCGTTAATATTGTGAGGGGGGTGCATAGGATAAATAACGCTAAAAGAACATCTAAATATCTTGTTGGTAAAAAGACACAATCTATACTTCTATACTTTAATATAATAAAGCTGAAGTTTGTGTGGTTGAACGCGCTAATCTCAGTAACTACTGTTTCGAATTAAAAGATTATTTTTATGTTGAATAGTCCATTTGTTGGGGAGGTTATAGACTATTTAACATCACGCTATGACTAATAGGAGTGGAGCAGCACTGACATATATTGCAAAAACGGGAAAATATTAATTTCCAATGGGGCGAAGTTGCGAGAACATGATTAAATATGTAAAGAATACAAAATTTAATTTAAATATAAATATATTTGTTACAAGATACAGTATCTACTCAACTATACAGACTGATAGTTTTTAAAAGCGTAGTGTAAGCGAGTAAATTAAATCTCCTCTATTTAATACAAGTATCATAATATCTACAAGTAGGTAATTATTTACCCCTATGTGGAATAAAATAAATTTCCGAAAAAATACAACAATCGACCGTTACCAACTACAGAATCTTAATTACCTAGCCGTTCGGATTTATAAAATACCGTGAGAATTACGGCATGTTTTCATTAAGCAATAACTGAGATTTTATTTACCCTAATCAATGATTTAATTTCTAAATTATTATTTTTTATAGCAAAAAAATATTTATATGCTTTATGCCTTTATGCATTATACAGTAAGATCATTATCCGATTATAACCATCAATGACATGACAAGATTGTTAACGTTTGATATAACACAACATGAACTAGATACTTTTTAATTCGAGTTTAAATTAGTGTCACATTCATATTTTAACATTAGACATCGCCAGCAATGTTTCATATTTGTATCCGGCCTTTCCTTATGCTTCCAAAAAGACATCCGTACACCGATCGTCATTTTTTCATTAAGAGTTCAATTCTAAAAAAGACGCTAGAAGCGATGTCGTCTGAACATTCTATAGAGATATTGGTACGTATTCTTCTCCAATCTCACTAAGCTATTTAGCTTTACGAGCGGTATCAATTTTGTAGGATAAAAGCATTGGTGTGAAGAAGCGAGTTAGTCCAGTTCACGCGATAAGTTACAGAATAAATATTGAATATCTAATCTACCAGTGTCCGAAAGTCAGCTGTTGTTTTTTGTATTACCCATAGTTACAAACATTTTGTTATTTCCTTACACTTGCATTTGCATTTTGCATTGATGACATTAAATATAGAGACTATTTTTTGTTAATACTTTTGTTAATATTTATTGTTACTTTGTTAAAGTAACAATATACATTGCAGTCAAATTAAAGCTGTGCCAATCCGATGTCGGGTTTAGAACCTGAAAGGTAAAAGGTGCTAATAACCCATAACACTGCCAAGCAAGATCAAAAATGTGTGTCTATGCAACCTTGTTTAACTTACAAAGCCGTCTAACGGCTCAATCTGTTTGAACTACATACCTAATTCATACAATGTTTCTGAAAGGAGAATTTAAACAACGTCAGCATTTCATTGGTTAGCTTGCATTTTTGATCAACTATACAATTTATTTACTGTCATTAATGTCATTTTGTCATTTTGGACTTATTACGTGAAGTTCCAATGAAAATTATGATATTATAAAATCCTCAGCAATTTTCGTTGTTTAACAGTTAAAACAAGTTTATTTATGCTGCCAGAAATACTTTTTTGGTATATAAATAAGTGTAGAGATTTTTCTTGCCAGACGATATAATTATATTGCAGCTGGCCGCTATTATTTTCAAGCAAATAAAAACTTCAATTACGTTCAATCTGAATAAACAAGGCTTTTATTAATACATTCGCAAAGAAATTTTCTTTCTAAAGGGTAGAAGCCCGATTTATTCTGTAAGTAATATTGGATAAACAAAACCGCAAATAAAATAAGTTATAAATAACTTTTAAGTTGCACAGTTTTATTGTACAGGAATATACATATATACTTAATAATGATGCAAACAATGTGCAATTAAAAGCTTTAAAATTATTAGGTACGCACCAGATTCTAATCATTACACCAGTCTCCTTATCAATCTTTCATATCGTCTCACGTTTACCGTTTATCTTTTCCATCATGGTACTCACGGCGTATTGCTACGATAAGGATATGTGAATATAAAAAGGGAAAAGTTTCAAGAGTGTCGACGAGTAACGTCCTTATTCATTTTATTTGTTTATAGTGAGGAGCAAAACTGAACACGCAGATGTCATTTCAGCACAAATAATTCTTTATTCGATATTTGCATGTATTATACGAAAGAATCAAAATACTTCGTATTTTCTACAATGTTCTGGCATCTCAAAACAACTTTAACATTTCTGATATCATTATTATTTCGCTACGAACAGTTTTTTTTCGTGTAGTCGGTTTTGCACGCCAACAAATTTTAAGGAAATATTCCAGATTTTGGAAAATTTAATATTTTGTCCATAAGCCTTTGGCCTTAATTACTTCTCGAATACGTTTAGGCATATTTAATACCACATTGTGGCAATACTCCGGTGTAATTGGAATACCACTGTTCCTGGAATCTTTGCCACAAATCAGTTATTGTTGTTGGGGGAGTACTGTATTCATTTCTCAACTTCATTTTCAAATATGCCCAGACATTTTCAATTGGAATCAAGTCTGGGTTTTAAGAAGTTATTAAGGCCTAAAAGGCTTATGGGCGAAACATTAAATATACCAAAATCTGGAATATTTCCTTAAAATTAGTTGGGGTGCAAAACCGACTACACGAAAAAAACTGTGCGTAGTGAAATAATAATGATATCACGAATGTTAAAGTTGTTTTGAGATGCCAGAACATTGTAGAAAATACCAAGTATTTTGATTTTTTCGTATCATACATGCAAATATCGAATAAAGAATTATTTGTGCTGAAATGACATCTGTGTTCAGTTTTGCTCCTCACTGTATATTGTTGGATCGTAGATTGTAAGTCCGGTATAGATTGTCTTACCGTCGTGGTCATGCGCAGCGGACATGACCGTATTGGCGCTGCAAAGCGATGCAACGGAGCTTTCCGACTTAGCCTTGATCAGCCTTTGAGGGGCGGCCATTAGGTCCTGTAGACTTCCGCCGATGTTTGCGCTCTGGAAGTTGAAAATGAAATCATTTTAGTTTTGCCTCTGATTATATACGTTAAAGGTTATATCGATATAACTAAATTAGGTCCACTTGAAAGCATTTATTTTACCATACACAAACTAGGTTATTAATAATAATGATTAATGATGAAGTGTAATGATAATGATACATTGGGATCGAATTAATGATTAGACAATGAACGATATAATAATTATATCCATATTTTGCTTTTTAGGGCGTACAAAATATATATTTTATTTCTTATGAAATACGATAACAATCTATATTATTATTATTTAATTAGACCGAAGTTAACATATCTTTAAGTTAGATATTTAAAATCACGGCATAGTACTCAGTATTGCATATATATCGTAATCAATAATTTTACTTAGTACATCTGGAGCTCAAATCAGGCTAGCAATATCTCAAATACCGTCTTACGAATTTTCGATCAGGTCACGTGTCCTGACGCGGGTTTAACATTTACCCATCACAAAAAGTGCACAGCGCTGCTAAAGAAGTGTTCACTTCAAAAAAAGGCTAGCAATAGAGACAAATGGTTAATGAAAATTTGTGAATAAAGTTCTTTTCTCTCTTTCTTTCTTTCTTTCTTTCATAAATAAATAAATAATGGTAAATATTGTAAAATTACAAATTCGCGTTTTAAATTTGTACGCCGTAAAAGGCAAAATATGGATTGATCTAACAATTCTGTAACATCTTTAATGTACCCATATTTGTGCAAATAAATGTCTCGTCTCGTCTCGTCTCGTCTCGTCTCGTCTCGTCTCGTCTCGTCTCGTCTCGTCTCGTCTCGTCTGGTCTGGTCTGGTCTGGTCTGGTCTGGTCTTGTCTTGTCTTGTCTTGTCTTGTCTTGTCTTGTCTTGTTCATTGCACGTACCCGCGTGAGGGGCGGTGCGCGCGCGAGCCTCGCAGCCGCCAGCAGGACGGGAGAGGTGGCGCCGCGCAACGCCGCTACCACCTGAACGTGGTGTGCCCCCAGCACGCGCCAACCATTCACCTGCATTAGCAGATAGAATTGAATAGAATAGAATATTACAGAATAGAATGCTATGCGCAGAAGTAATAATAGATAGTATGTATAATGAATACATACATAAAAAAAATACTGTATACAAATACTGTGTAAACCATCTGACTGGCCTCGTGGTCGAGCGGTTAGA
>DWGJ01005064.1:0-10812 GCA_018246895.1 Aspitha aspitha aspitha
CACACACGGCTGTCTGATCCCAAATTAGGCAATTTAATGCCTGTGTTATGGTAACCGGACTGCTGATAAACATACATGCGATATAGTGGCTCTTGTTTTACAGCTGATAAACATACATATACACATACGATATAGTACTTATATAGATATTTTTTATAACGCCCAGACATAGAACAAACAAATGTGTTCATCACACAACTGTCTGTCCTGGGTGGGAATCGAACCCACGACCTCCGGTTTTGCAGTCAGGGCCTCTCACCACTTGACCACGAGGCCAGTCGATGTAAACATAATGTAATATAAACGTACTCACCTGTAGTAGAGTAGAGAGACGAGGGCGTGCAGGAGCAAGTTGACCAGATGGTAGCCGGCAGGCTGCAGTCCGTGCACCGCGTAGTTCCATCTGAAGGTCAACACCGTAAGAGGCCGGTAAGACTTATGTGATTGCTCCTATAACAAAGAAAATAACAATTTTAGTAATTAGGTTTGCCCTTTGTAACCTCTAGTTTAGGTCTACATAAATAAATAAAATTATTGTAAGCGTAAGTTCTTAATGATCTATTATTACACGTATTAAAATTAGCGAATAAGTGACCGTGGTATTCCAGTTGAATACGTTCTTTAATTATTTCCAGTTAGTCCGTATGGTGGTCTTTTGTGTAGGACACGTGTACTGATCGTTTGTAATCACTAAAGTCAAAGGACATTACAGTGAAATCCTCCAATTATTCATAGGTAACATGAAACATACTTCTGTTAGCCCCTGGTCCATGGATTAGAAAAATAAAAAAATCGATAGTGCTTCATTAGAATACCGTTGATCAGTATTATGTCAAGTGTGTTGTTATGTCCAAAGTTAGTCCCTGACTGCAAAACAAGGGGTCGTTGATTCGATTTCCACCCATGATAGATATTTGTTTGTTCTGAGTCTAGGTGTAGTAAAAATATCTGTATAAATACTATATCGTATGTATATTTAGATGTATGTTTATCAGGTGTCTGGTTACCATAACACTGACTTTTAATTAATTAATTTGGAAGCAGATAACCGTATGTGGATTGGCCCAATTATTATAATCCTTCGATGGAGAATTATCTTAATAAAGGTCACGGGATTCAAATGTCCAATGCTTATTCTTAAAGGTTAAAATCATTGTTTTGTACAAGGGGAACAAAACAATACTAGACAGAACAATTAATCCCTTACTAAGCCTCTCGATGGTCCCCAAACGTCCTTCAAACTATTGGCAATCTAGGACACTGTTAGTAAACTTAACTTAGGCAACGGCTTTGTTCTAATAATTCCCCAGAGATACAAATTGCCAATCGGGACGCAATCTATCCATGTATGTTTTCAATCTCGGATTCGACAACAGATTCAAGGTAAACCATATAAATTTATTTATGGTAAGCAAAATAAAAATATTGCGTCGTTCGTTCGTCAAAAAGTCCCTTAAAAGAGATATATGGGGGCTATGTTTAAAATTAGAAGATGATATTCACATTTAAACTCTTACGTACCCTATACTGCATACTTGTCTGTTTTGTAATCAATTACATTAAATCAATTTTAGTTTAGTTTAGAATGTTATCTGGTACAATAAGGTTATGCACTACAAAATACAATATAGTGTAGTAGTAAACAACGATAAAACAAGCATATTACGAAATTCATGGTACCTTAGCATAAGCAATGTTTCTTCTGAAAAGTATGGAGCGATATAAGAAAATTGCAACGCGTAGTTCCATATTTGCTTGAGATCATGCCACGTTAAACAATGCACTTGAGCCATAAATCTCAATTGCATGCTAGGCTATGCAAAGCGCAAAAAATAAATCAACTTTATGGAACAAGTTGAACGTACAAAAATGTCGCTGTCCCATAAACATGATTCATGGTCGAACGAAATTAGTAACGGAACGGCAATATCGCACGGGTCTTTAAATGAAATTCCGTGGCAGATATCACGTTGTACACGGATGGTGGATGGTGTCGCGGTGTCGCGGCATCATTTATCGCGCCGAAACTGTGTTAGTCCTAATAAATAACATTTGTCGCAATACGGAGGCCCACTTTTGTTCGTGAAGTATAACCAACATTTAACACGATTTCAGTTTACAATCATCTAGTGTGGATTTACGTGTTCGAAACAAATACCGTTAGTGGAATTGACATATTGTAACATTACATGTCAAAGAATACGCGACACGTCCGACCTAACATTTGAACCTTTACGTGGTCGCTATTGTTAGATACTCGACAATACTAGATACTCGTTAATGATGCTGTCAAGTAATCTGAACCAATAGACAGTTGAGCAACGGAATACCGTATTCTCGAGACTTACTGTAGCGTACCTAGTACCTATTTCTTAACTAAACATATTTCGTTGAAGTCGTGGATTCAAGAGAATTGGATGCAATCTCGATTGGTGTCATTTTAACGTTCTAGAGAGAGTATTATGAGACATAAACTGATAAAAACATTTCGACACTGATAGCAAATGTGCCAGAGGGAGCAGAGATCGTAGATCATATATTTTATGTGTTACGGTGAAACTTTGTTTGTGGTGGGCAATTTCTGTAACATTAGTCTACATATATAATTAACCGTGTAATTCAACTAATATTTGACAAAATGTGAGTATGGTTGAGGATAAATATTTAACTAAGTAATTTAATATTTGTTACTTAGTGGATGATATTGAATATACATTTAATATAAAAAAAGATAAACAGAATCGGTTAAAATTAATAAATGTACAACATTGGATAGTTAGAAAGATCGAATTAGGTAAAAAGAGCTATTTTCTAACATGTGAATTTAGACTTTGAGGTCCAATTAGGTATTCGATAGCTTCGATCTTTTTGTCTTGTGTATAATGAGCACCTAAAGCCCTCAGTATTACGTTTCACGTCAAGTAAATGAGCGTCTACAACGAAGTAGAGAAACACAATATAAATTTGTAACTTTACCTTTAATGTTAACCTTTAAAAGAACTTTCTATATGAGGTAGCTGCGCCCCGCAGTTTTACTCCTCTGGAAAAATTATTTATAGTATATAAAAAATATCCGATATTTTAAGTAGAACTAAACAATAGATATCTACAAAAAACTATTAAAAAAGTATTAAAAAAAACCGCATCAAAATCCGTTGCTTAGTTTTAAAGATTTAAGCATACATAGGGATATAGGGACAAAGAAAGCGACTTTGTTTTATACTATGTAGTGATTTCAATACTACGAACGTTAATATTACGTTCAATAATACGACTGTCAATAAGTTTATATTTTGTATTGTATGATTTTGTTTAAATCACTATTAACTCAAAAATACGTTCTACTTATAACCAACAGTAGGGAAAGAATATCTTATAATTGCAAAGAAACGCGAGTGACGCAGACTAATGTCAGGGTATTGTACAGAGTAATATAAATTGAGGAAGAAATACAATTGTGACTCTTGTCCTGCCGTGTCTGCTACAGATACGCGGAGAGTACAAGGAAAAAGTGATTTATCGAGAGCGCAAAAGGGGCCCCTTCTTGTGTATTTTTACGTCGTAGTATACAGCTTATTATTATAAGATGCAGACATATTTTCATACAGAGTAAATTAAACTTACTCTCACAGTATGAGTATATAATTTGAAATGTTTCATGACGCAGTAAGAAGTTTATTTGCAAACGATCCTTCTTTAACTTTCATTATACGCTTTAATGGGAGAGTATTAAAAATATATGAATATGAAGTTTGTTAAAAAATTAGACTTGCAATAATGGAGACCTAGTCTGTTTCACCAGAAGAAAACTTGAGATAATTATATCTATTCCGGAATATTATTAGTCAATTATGTTCAAAACATTTGACTACATACTTCAGTTAGCGTCAAAAACATGACGCAAATGGAGACATATAACTTAACTTTAATTAAACATAGATTAGCGATGACGATATCCCTATGACGGACTCGAAGTAGACCTTACGTTTGAAATATGCCAATAAATGTAAAAGTTTTACGAAAGAACATTTCACTTACATTTATTTTTAAACTTTGATACGCCTACAATTACCTACTCGTGTCTATTATTCTAACGGGAATGCTTTCAGAATACCTACCTAAGTAAATTATTAAGTAAATTTCCACACAAATCAAAGCCCGCAGCTTTTAATCGGCTGAAACTAGATGTACCTACTCATTGATACAAATGCCCATCAACAACAGCCATTTATTCGACTGGTACATTCGCAGGGATGTTTTTGCTCTAGTGCTGATTGATCGGCACGGTTAGTTCAACAATACTCTACTATTAACTATTAATATTCACGTATTGAAATACCGATTTTTGATGGGATTTTCAAATGCAATGTGAAGTAACATGTACACTGTTTTAACATAACAACACATCCTGCACCTGTCGGTTCATTGTCACGATGGGTTAGTGTTGAGAGAAGTGCGGGAGAGAGGCGAATGGCAAGCTTTTGTTTCAAAATCAAAAAATTTTGCAATGCAAAATATTATTGAAAACAAACATTTTAACTCATTCAAATAAATTTATAACAAAATTGGTTTTATTAATTATTCAAAACTGAGGGATGAAATTAAACCCATACCTAGGTGAAACTCAATCATCACGGCTCACGATTTAATTTTCAGTTATTTTGGTCGTCTTCCATTTACATAGTACATTTGGATTCATTTTTCAATCAAGAAAACAGCTGAACATTTTAATCTAATTCATGCATTTTAAAAACATCAACATTCAATTTATCAAGACATAACGTAGCAAGTAAGCATTCGTAATTTCGCGTTTCGCGATTCGCATCGACATTTAGAGCTTTATCTCCCACAAAAGACAATTGACACGTGAGAACGGTATATATTAACAATAAAGAATAGTATATATTAACAATATTTACAAAGAGCGGGTTGTTAAAAATACTAGTGCTGATCAGATATAAGACCATTCTCCTTTCTACATAATTTTTTTTTTTTTAAATTAACTTAACTCTATAAGACGTGATTACACGATATGGCGCGAAGACATGTACGAGTAAGGCAATTTTTCTTTTATGCACGCATTAGTTGATTTACTAAAGGTGTTGTGTTTTGTTATCGCTAGTTAAGAAATATGACATCTTGTAACAAATGTCACGATAAGGCACAACAACGGGATTCAATTACTTTCATCTATTGCTCTTTATCTTGGTAATTGTGAAGATATTACTGCGCTCTATCTGGTTCTATTATGCCTTGATCTCAATTGACTTTCTCTTACGTAATGGCGCATTAGTTTTAACGTGTGGATTTTTAAAGGCAAACAAACGGGTATCGCCAAATCTTACCTTTCACCTTTGGAATATAAAAACTTTTATAATTACCGCTTACAGATCAAGGTTTTTTCATATTGGTCTTAACACTCAACGAATGGGTATAAAATACATACATACATACATACATATCGTCACGCCAGGTCCCTAACGGGGTAGGCAGGAAGCAGCGAGTGCCAAATATAAGTGTCCTTACAAACCTGCCGTGCTTCATCTAGGATATAAAATGGTCGGTGAAATAACTTTGAATTAAAGTTATGACTAAATATTAAGATTTCCTTTTCGCATATGTACTCAATGTAGTCCTTCTCGTGGATTTCGACGACGACGACCCTTTTATTGCCCCTTCCTAGCATATCAAAGCTTCTGTGATCTTATGCAGGAATCTCGCATGTTTGACGAAACATATAAAGAAAACATTTATTTACTAATAACATTGTACCACAAAACCAAAAACAATTTAAACATTTAAGATATTAGATAATACGTATGTAAGTACTTATCGAACAGATGTACGTGACGTTAGCTACTCATTTCTTAGTTTTCTGTCGCAACATGAGTCGGTGAATCAGCTACGTTCACAATTCTGTTTGCGTTCTACAGACCATTATCGCTCCCTTTCGATTTCCCGAAGATTGTATAGTGTGGGATTGCTCAATTTTATGTTTCATCGTTTATAAAAATAACGGCGATTTCACGGAATCGACCAAATTTTGTAAGAGTTTCGTTTTGTCTATTTAATTTTAGTACATTTAAGCGTATTTTTTATCGAACTAAAACAATATTAGTACCTTCGAATTGCCAGCAAATGTGTTAATTCATATTGGTTTTCTTGTAAGATTTTCTAAAACTTCCTTCATCAGATTCAAAATCACGGACGGCGTTAACGGTATTTAAACTTAGCTGTCAGTATCTATGCGTTAAAATCTTGTTTTTAATGAAGCATCCAATAAGTTTAATCTGTTGTATCTGCTGTAGATAAAAACATCAAATGTGAGCGTATAATAAAAGCTGCGGGATTGTGGGATAGTTTGGCGATAGTTTCTGGCGCATTATCAAGGCCCTGTCTTTGTATATTTATTGTGTAATCTCACCCCTCGCAATATTACAATGGATTCTTTGTCGTTTTAGCGTCAGTATGCGGATAGTTTGCTTATGAGGTTGTAACGATAATAGATTTTTATTCCATATTAATCTGCAGAAAAAAGAAACGAAGAATTGATTCCCGCTGTAATCACAAATATTTTTGTTGAAGCGAAAATTAAATGTTAAACTTCGAGTTTCTTTACGTAGTCGAATGGTAAGAACGTCGAGCTATAAAGCTAGAAATCACAACAATACAAATTTACAATAAAAAAAAACAAAAACTCGAAACTTATTCAAATTCAACAAGAATTTTCTCGTTTCTGTCAATATCAGGATTTGATTCCTCAGAAAAAAGCGTATAATCAAAATAATTTCAACCGAACACATTTATCTTTTTACATATGTATTAGTCTAAATAATCTGACATTGGAGTGAGTTAATTGACTACAGTAGTAGGTATTTTGTCAAAATTAATAATAATGTTCAACTATTACAAAATTTCCATAGTTGTTATTACGCCGGTTATTTGAATAATAATATTGTTATTATTATTCAAATTTTTTACCAGTGCAAGCTACATTACGAGCACGTGTAGTAGTAAAATGCGTACATAAAATATGGCGCACGTAAACATATAAGCAATATGTTAAACTTCTTCGCTTACAGTCGGCCTGGAACACAAATGCTTATCGGCATTATTTCAGCGAATATGTTTGTGTGAATAGGTCGCAGCCACATAGATCTTAGTAACTACAATTGTAATAGTAAAACGGAAAGTGAGAAAACTCATTTTAAATTCCGTCGATGAGCTAGACGGACATTCAATGATTGTTAAATGTAATTTAATTGAAACTATTGATTTGATAGTTTTTAAGCCATTTTAAACTATTACTTAAGACCCCAATGTTCAGATTTCAGATTAATAATGCCACTGTTAGAATACCACGCTACCTCGCTACTCAAGTGCGAATCGACAGTCACCACCGCCACATGCCTTAGAGGACATTATTACATCTATATGCATAAAATTTTTCTTACGACGTTCTCCTTCATCGTTATAGACAGTGAGGTATGACTTTAAAAACTTACCTGACTTCGAAAAAACTGGGAGTGAAAAAACAATTTTTGGACTTGCAGTGTGGCCACACCTTAACAACTCGTTATATTTGTTCAGGAGATTAATGTCGGCTGTCTCCGAGTAATGACAAGGATCGCAGCAGATCATTGCCGGGGAGCGATCTGATTTATTCGTAGCAATAACTTTACTGACATTTTCCTGTTAACATGTAAAGCTTTTATGACAGACAAAATGTAAATTAGCGATTATCTGATGTACAATCGTCGTTAATGGTAACATTTATACGTCAATTCGGAGGCCACACGTTGCATTTTAAAACAGCACATTACTTGACCCCGGCCGATTGATTTTAGACAGCCTATATTAGCCTATGTTGATCACAGACAAAATATTAAAATATATATCTTTATTAACAGATTTGAGCGTAATGACCGTGTAATTGGGATTAATTACCACAGGTTAAACGATTTTGTGGTTTGTGTTAATTACTCTCGTGTCAGTTGTCGCTACCATAGCGATGTGTTGAAAGCTCAGCGTCACCATCTACCGCGCCTCGACAACGACTGCATTTTATTCTCCGAATACAGCTATAGCTATTTTTATACTTTCTATTGTTGCACAAAATCCAGAGCTTATGGAGAATAAGCTTAACATACAGACAGTAACTAAAATGGCTGTTTATGCGTCCAAGGCGTAATTCTAAAATTCTATTCCTTTTGTTCTCTATTTTAAATGATCCTTCCTCTCCCTCTTACCTATAGAAACTGTTTGATTATCGTTGTTACACTACCCATAATAGAGTATTATGATTTTCTGACAACTTAAATATGAATATTCCAATATTCCATCTACATCTGTATTTGATATATATACATAGATTGTGTACTTATTAATATAGCATGTGATGGTCGGTGTTAACACCTATCATCAGTGCTCACCATCACTGTGGGTTGACCAGTTGGGAATGCCACTAGGCATCAAGCCCGCCATCAAACATTATATAATACATACTAGATTTAAGTGTTACAATAAAGTGTATAGAAACAAAAGTAAATTATAAATGTACTCTCCAAAAATAAATGATGTAAAACGTCTATTAAGAACAAACGAAAATTGTATTCATTTAGATCATCCATCAAAGTCTCTCAAGTAATATAAATTATTATTCTTCTTTCATAAAAAAAGCTCTTAAAATATCCCCCCGCTAAGCGATATTAGGGGAATATTGTAAGTGTTTTTCTTAACATAACATGAGCACGGAGGATGACAAATTGCTATATAGTAAATTAATTTAAGGATGTCTGTGAAAACGGCTGTCTTCTGCAGTATATTATAGTTGAATAGAAACATACACGCCGGCAAGGCACTTTACTTACGGCCCGGTACAAAATGAATACAAGACTACTAAATGTCAAAACTTAAAAGTTTAAGTCCTCGACACAATGCCATCTCTATAAAGGAAAAGCGACTGTTGGTTCCTCTTGGTTCTCTATTCCCTCTGCCGTTCCCGCAATTGAGAGCGCGAAGATATAAGTTGATAGATTTAGTGAGTGTAATAGAAAATGGTACCTGTATAACCAACATCCGAAATTATAAGTTTCAATATTTCCCGAGTTCCTGTCAGTAGTTCCAGTGAGAACGGAATCTCTCGGAGCTGACTTTTTCTACCCATTAAATAAAAAGCATTCAAATAGGTTCATCCGTTTGGGTGCCACATGCCACATGTCTATTCGTATGTATAAGAGAATTTTCTTTCTTTGCTTTTTGTAATGCGCCATTACTGGAACAACAACACAATTTGAACTTTGCGTTTATTTAGAAACACAAAAAGCAACAAACTAGCCATCTTAATAAGATTAAGCGAGAAAACAAAATAAAATAATAAACTTGTGGTCAAAGTCAGGTTCTACTTGCTGATGATTTTTATACGAAATGAAAAAAGTTTAGCCATGTTATCCCTGGCAGTCACATTTGTACTATTGTCCTTTGCGCAGGGTTGACAATTTGTCTGTGTGAAAGATTCTATAGGTATTCTTCACGATGTATACAAAAATCTTTATCTGTCTATATACAATGATACCTTTATATGACATGTTCTTTTTTAATCGAGTGAGCATCAGTGATATCTTAAACATGTTAAGCTAAACGATATGCAGGCAAAAAACATCAAAGCTCAATTTACGCAACAATTACGTACAGCACAATAGGACATATCACAGTTGTTAGTCTATACTAAAATTATAAAGAGGAAAACTTTGTTTGTAATGAATAGGCTCAAAAACTATTGGACCGATTTTAAAAATTCTTTCCCCATGCGAAAGCTACATTATCCTCGAGTAACATAGGCTATATAACATCACGCTATGACCAATAGGAGTGGAGCAGCAATGAGAAATGGTGCAAAAACGGGAATAATTTATATGGCAAGACAACGTTTGCGGAGTTGGCTAGATTGTTTTCTAATTAACGCGGGTGAAACCGTGGGGCTCAGCTAGTCAAAAATAAAACGGGGCTATTTATATAGGCTTGTCATAAAATGCTCTGAATACTAAGAAATTTAATGTCACTCGACACGTGTGCTTTACGCGTGTCGTGAGCCGCATCAGCCGCGTGGGCCGCAGCCGCAAGCCGCTGCCATCCTCCCCGTAACGAGGCCTTTCCACCCATATATGCCGTGTAACTTGAGTGATTAATTTTCGTCACCCCACTTTGTCGACGTTTGTGACACTCGGTGATGTATATGTTGTGTTACATTCTTTTTGTTGTTGTTGTTGTTGCTGCTGTTGTAACGAGTTAATTTGTCGCACGTGTTCGCTGTTAGAATTGTGTCGGTGTGCGTGAATGTTTTTCACGGCGGCAACTTTGCCGGTTTTCCCCTTTGTTTTTTACGGAAAGGCAATTGTCACGAGCATGAAGGTTTAATTAAATATTGTATTCATTATCGACGCTTCTGTTATATTAGTTTGATTGTTTGATTGGCCCTTTGTTGTTTTGTGCTTTCGTTTCGTCATAGGCAGCATAAAAGTCTTTTTATATAATACTCTATGAAGTTCGGTTCGATTCTCAACGGATGCAAATTGTTCGTTTTTGGCGGCGATTTTGTTCGTACAAATTTCATATTCTCGATTGCCTTATATCGAAAAAATATTTGACGCTACATATTAGAAGACGACGTCGGAAATGCCGAAATGTCGGTTCGATCCTGGCACGCACCTCTGAGTTGTTACGTGCGTTTTATAACTAAAACTAGCGGCCCGCCCCGGCTTCGCACGGGTATAAAATATATAGCCTATGTCTATTTAATGGATGTTATTTTAC
>DWGJ01005065.1:0-10812 GCA_018246895.1 Aspitha aspitha aspitha
CACGCTCTGTGGCCGATTCTGATGAAGGCGGGGAACCGTCTACATACACAAGCTTGGCGCATTCATTCTTTGTTTGAAAACCTAACCAATTTGCCTCTACGTCGACGGCACTAACATTTTCAAGTGCAATCTGTTTCGGTCAGTAGATTATCTGTCTGCTGGGAGGTTTGCGGGCGCGCTAAAAGCGTGGCAGAGAAATTGTTATCCCAACAGATAACGAATTTATCGTTCGGCTGACAAACGTTTCGTTTTACGATCTGTATATTTTTTTAAACTGCAGCTTTTTGCTAACGGTTTTATGACTTCATTAGACTTTTGCTTGCCGAATTGAATTTCCAAAAACCAATAAAAACATTAACTGTTATTAGCCAACAGAACGAATTTCGTTAACTTCCAAAATATCGATATTTCTCTCTTTTATCCTCTATTTTATCTCTCTAGGGGCGGAATCTTTAAAACTCCTTCCTTATTGCTCTCTTATGGTCTATAAAGAACATATCTGCAAAATTTTACTAAGCTAGGTTTAACGGTTTCGGGCATGCGTTGATCTTTGCGTCAGTCAGACAGACACTTTTTTTGGATATATAGAAGTAAATGGAGCACTTGTTATAATTTGAAGTAATCAATGGTCCATCCAGGTCTCTTGATAGACTGCAACCCGTAGATAACTGCATCCTTTTTTATCTCCCACTACTGGTCCCACTACTGAGTAGATTTTAAATATAAGATTACTATAGTTTAAAAATGAGGTAATAAATATTTAAGTAATTGTAAATATAGTAGAAAAATAAAATCATGTTTTAAATTTGTACGCCGTAAAAGGCAAAATATGGAGTGAACTAACAATTCTGTAACATCTTTTAATGTACCCATATTTGTGCAAATAAATGTACATATTTGTCTTTGACTTTAATGTGTTTTTTTGTAAAATTTCCTTAGATTACCTATTTAACAGTGAGAATAAGTAAACAACAAATGTTTTATTTTATTTTAAATCCATATAAACTTGTATTGTAAACGCATTCCTCGTTACGCATTCTCGCACATCCCTGGTGGAAACGCACCCTTAAAGGCTTTTCCCCCGCGATTTGTTAGCTATCTAATCCGTGACCTCATAATTTAGGAGCACATAACAAATGTACTCGTGGCTCTTTTACTTTCCGAACAGACAGATGTGACGGATATTGCGAGTGGTCACGTATGATTGAGTGCGAGGTATAGCGGGGACAACGCAGGGGGGATATGTTACGTTGGCTGCCCTGGGCCTACGAAAGCATGCCGCCTCTCTATGCGCGGGATTTTTGCGAGATACTATGAATGTAGATGAAGCACCGCAGGTTTGTAAGGACAGAGATATTTGGCACTCGCTGCCTTCTCCTACCCCGTTAGGGACCTGCCGTTACGATATGTATGTATGCTATATGGACACATTTTTGAGGGTTCACATGTAGGCGCGTGGCTTCACAGAAGACGCGACTACTACAAAAAAAACGGCTAAATTTTTCCGCTCAAGGCCCAGGTATACTCGTCCTATAGGGAAATCCGTCCCTGGGAACAACGAAGGGTAAAGTGTTAAACGAGCCACAAAAACTCGACCATGTGCATGTTTGAAACTTTTCTCTCATAATCTCTAATTTGGGTTGCGGCAAGATGGTTCTGCCATACACTCTTCTTATACATTACAATCGTGTGTTATCGGGTCCCTTCGGTAACCTTCGGGCGATGCGAACGCGCATCGTACTTCTTATGTTTTCTGTGTTCTGCTTGATCGTCTTCTGTTTTTCTTCATTGCTCCACGTACATAGCTCGACGCTCTGTGATACGGTTAAACGCAGCTGCAAAATGATTCTCATGTAGCCAAAATACGAGTATGTACATATTATTTCTCACATCCTACAGAGTGAATAAATAGTCACAAACTGCAGTTAGAATTTTGAGTGTCTTGAAACTAGACTGTAATTGACTCACTCAATTCTAATTGACTGGCCCCTTAAGAAAGATCATTGGAAGCTTTTGAAACATTTAAAATGAACTTTCAGCTATCTAGCAAGCTTTAAAAAGCTTCAGGTTTTTTCTACATACATATCGTCACGCCAGGTCCTTAACGGGGTAGGCAGAAAGTTCCGAGTGCCAAATATCTCTGTCCTTAAAAACCTGCCGTGCTTTATCTCCATTCATCATTCTCTTCATGCATACACGCCAGTTTCGGAGGCTCTTGACTCCCCATCAGCCAATGTCTGACCTGGTTTTTTCTAAACGTACTAAAATACCATTTTCTGTTGCTGCAGTGTTTGTGGTTACGAAACCGTTATTGCAGCTTTAATATAAACAATTGCCAATTCATTATTATCGCTTGTTGGAAGGGCTTAGTGTACCCCGGTGTTTACATTTGAGTGTGGATATTAATACTGGACGGTTATTGGCGCCACGTGCGTAAGGCAGTTATCGTGATAACTCACGAATTCCTCACATATCGGATATATAGCTATCATATCATATCACCGCATATATCGGATATATCATCTACACGTGTGTCAAAGGATTGGAGATATTGTCAAATATATGAAAGAGGAAGGGGCTGACTGATCCAAATTCCAAAAGGTCACCGAACCGATTATACTTAAACTATGGTTCAGGGTATAAACGGTAGTTTGAAACAGAGGTTAGAAGGGCGTTTGAATGACAGATGAAATTTGGCATAAAACAACTGTCTACACTGTTTCACAAACCTCTGTTTCAAACCGCCCTTTAATACCGTGTTTTTAGCTTTTATTCAAACTTGTAACATGTATCTTATTTTGAATTTCCACACGAACATTTGATCTATAAGTAATGTAAGGCTTTGCTATTTTGACGAGTTATACACTAACACCTACTTGCTTTAAGGGCAGACTAATATTTTCACCGTAATCGCTACTTTGGTGGCATATTTTGTAAATTCAAACACAGAATAACAAACGAGCTCGTCAAACAAATGTTATACCAACTGGGAATCGAACCCACAACCCCCGGTTCAAAATTCAACAGAAAACAAGTTAAACACGTAACTGTTTGTACAGTGGCCCAAACGGTTTTATTTCACTTCGAAAGCATTTCTCGTAGTCTGTTTCAAATTGTGAAATATACAGGTAGTTTCGTATTAAACGTAGGTTTAATACGAAACGGTGAGTTTTTGTTTAACTTCGTATTGCGGTGGATGAATACAATAGCAGAAAATCGCACCGGTCGGGAGCGAGTTTAATTAAGTTTTAATCCAGGTTCGGGAACTCGGGCCTTGCCTTTTTGTCGCTCAAATATCCTCGTTTTGTTTGTACATAGTTTATTCTGATATATAGAGGTCAGTATATATAGAGGTCAGTATATATTAGGTAACCGCTAATGGCGGATTGCAGATTCTTTGTTTCGCTTATATTTGACGACATTTAACCCGGCGTACATGCGTCATATTCCTCGTGGATTGGGCTGTGAAATGCAATGAGAATTTTTCAAATACGAATTATAGTTCGCGAGATTAGCAGGTTATTCTTTACGGGTTGTTTCCATTAATTTCATGCGATTAGTTACTATGCTGAAGTCTTCTGAAACGTTATAGATATAAAAACTTGCGACAGGTTTTAAGGCTTATTGCAAATAACGCCTAAATAGTAATTGAACACGTATACTAAAGCAATTGCTCGCACTAAATAATCAGGCGTTGAAAGTGTAATTCTAATTTTTAATGCAATGGAGTTTTTACTAAATCTACCAATAATTAAAATACGTACAGAATACAGATACGTAATACACAAATCATTTATAAATCATGAATGGTGAACAAACAAACAGTTACTATTAAAATGCGCGCCGCCACGGTCTGGTCTAGATTTGTCCTGATCCCGGTAAGCCTAAATCCCCGGGGATCTCAGCGCTTCCAGCTCAAAAGCGAGGGATTAGAAACATTTGTGCACGCTGATTCATTGACGAGTAAAACCGTGCAATTCCCAAAGAAATGAGAACTGATTATAAAGAACTTCCTTGTAGTCGGGTAAAAACGGTTAAATAGGCGGTTTTTTTTAATAAAGATTGTGACACAAATAGTCAACTTCAAGTCTGGTTCTGAACAACAGTCTAGACTAGCTACATAGACACTGGCGTAATAATCTGTTGGAGTTGATAAGTTATAAAGTTTGCTAACTATTCAGCGTACAGGTTACCCGATAACTCTACGTATAACGCAGAGACCAGCTCGGCAATGGATCACCTGTATCACGGTTTACGCAATTAAAATGAAATACGTAGCTTATTGCTGCGGCATTGTAAGGATATAAAGGTGCCTTCGTGTCCAGTGTTATTAAAAGTTTATAATCCATACTAATAAATAATTATAAATGCGACAGCGTATTAGTTTCTTTCTTTGTTTGTGGTTCTTTTACGTCAAAACGGAGCAACCGATCATTACGATGTTTTGTATGGAGATAGCTAAAGGTTTGGGGAGTGACATAGACTAGTCTTTTTCGGGGAAAAGTATTAATTTTTCACAGGGATACACATTTTTAATCAAATAAGCGTTACAGATGGCATTACGGGTAAAATAACGATATGACGTATGAACATCTACTTGTAACATTATAAATAAAAGATAGAGGTTGATTACTGATTAGGGCTTGCAAAGGATACCTATCAGATAACGGTAGCTATATATGCTGCAGCAGTAAGTATTAGGGGTTGGTCATAGACGCATTGGTATCCCTGAAGATTGATGGTTGCGTCTGCTTGATGATATTAACTGAGATCATTGGCTGCGAATACTGTCAAAAGACATCTTCTTTATCGTAAAAGAAAAATTCTTTTTTCATCTTGTGACTGCTGCTTGCTTGTTTGCTACTCGGTTCTAATAAAAAAAGATATTAAAAACCTGTCCAAAACTATCCAGTGCAATGAATTCCTTTAAAAAATATCACCTGTATTATTCAAAGGGGCCCTGACAATGGCGTCGGCGTCACTTCCGCCCGAACCGGTTCACTTCCGTTTAATTCGAGGATTCCTTTTTTAAATTTCTTTATCTTTATTAATAAACTAATATTGAGGCCTTTCGTTGAACTGGTTTTTGGGGCTTTATAAAAACAATATTTGCATATGTTTTTTTACATGTAAGCTGTAATCCTATGATCCGACATAGGCTTGTCTGTCTGTTTAGTGGTTAGAGAATCTGAATGTACAGTTGAAGGTTGTGGGTTCGTTTCCTACTACTATTTTGTAATACAATTCAATAGACGTACACTTATTGTAATGTTTACCGAGATACATATTAACTGTAACTCGCAACACAGTTGTTCATTTATTGCTGGATAACCCCAGTCTCCTCAGACGGTACTCGAGTTCGCTTATGTATTAATATGTAGTAATAAACGGGACCTATCAAGCCTCATGTGAACTGTAATTTCGACCGTATATTGTACAGCCCGTGGTGTAATTATTAACCTACTGTTTGGACGTCAGTATTAATGTGTCAGTATTAACTCGTGTATGAATGATTCTTTAATCCTTTTACTGATCCGTACTAGATACTAGCCTCGTCTCATAATTAGGTTTAAGCTCGTGATCTAAGCTAGTGAAATGTTTAAAAATTGATTAATTTATTAAATGAATAAAATTAAATTAAATTAAATGCGCGTTAGCAGGTTTCCTGAAGAAGTTTTTCCTTGACAATGAAATAAAATTATATTTAATCTGAAATCTGCTCTTAATTATGTATTATATTACATAACTATGTATTATTTTCTTATGTTAGATCTGCCAAAAATTGGTGGGCGAACCCTTACTTAGAATTCAGACAAAAATCGTTACGGAGATTTCAAAATTTTTCGAAATTTTTGTCTGTCTGTCTTTCTGTTTGTTCGAACTAATATCGGGAGCGGCTGCACCGATTTTAATGGGACTTTCACCGGACGATTGAAAAGGTTATACAAGGTTCGTAGGACAACAGTCTACTTTTTATCCCTGAATTCCCACAGAATCTGTTGCGGTATCAATTCTCCATAACGCTATAAAGTACATATATGAAATTACAACCCGCGGGCACTAAAGGACTTTTGGTTGTTATTATTATACCCGAGGGATTCATTTTGTTAGGCATTGTACATATTACGAGAACTCTGTATTGTCTTTGCCTACTCATGAATAACCTACATTTTTAAATCAATACCAAATTTTAAATTCATAGAGTCGCGCATATATTTCTGAAGGGTAGGCAGAGACTACGTATTTCGTTGCCGATAAAATTCTTTAGCACCTTATACATCCGTCAAAATCTGCACAAGCTTGTTTATTAGAAGTAATCTGGATAATAAAATTGAACTTATTTAATTTAATGTTAACAACGGAACGATATAACGTGTTGTAACAAAACTCAAGTGTCACATACTGAACATACATGACGAACACAGCTTTTTGTCATTAGACACTGACATTTGTATGTTTTGTTGGCAGACGGTGTAATTATTAGCCCACGTAATTGGGGCACGTACGAACTTTTTACATCAGAACGAATTTCTATAAGAAAAGTCTATCTTCACCAAGTCGTTAACGAATTGTTGCCAATACAACATAACAAGGTTTAGGTACTTGTTCCCTTTCATAGCGAGAGGGATTTAGGCCGTAGTCTACCACGCTGGCCAAGTGCGGATTGGTAGACTTCACACACCTCAGAAAATATTATATACTTTATAACTTCTCTAAGGTGTGCAGGTTTCCTCACGATGTTTTCGTTGACCGTTATAGCGAGTGATATTTAAATTTCAGTTATAAAACGCTCGTAATAAATCAGAGGTGCGTGCCAGGATTGAACCCAGACCTCCCGAGTGGATTTTCAAACCATTAGGCTATCACTGCTTTTCAATAACAAGGTATACAATTTTTTTTAAAAACCTGACAATTTACAGAAAAAATTGTCATCACAGCCTATTTTTGTTCGTTTCAATAATAGCCTTATCACCTTGAGCAAGTGTAAAGTCACACACTCACATAATGTAGAGAATATTTTGGAGAACTCAGGTTCATTGTGAGGAACTTAAAGTCAAAATTTTAAAAAGTTAATTCTTACGAATCAATATTTATATATCTATAATAATAAAACAAACGGTATCTCCCTTGAAAAGTTATCAATACGATAATTTTATTACATATCATAAAATTTCATACTGCCACATTAACTTTCGTGACAGATCATTGCAATAGTAAAAAAAATATCTTTTTTTCCGACTTAATTGGCATGTATCGTTATATTACGACCAAAATTACATTAAATCATTACAAATTGTAGCCTATATGTTATTCCGATGTTACTGTGAAAGTTTCATGCAAATCCGTCCAGCAGTTTTTTCGTGAGAGAGTAACAAACATATTCACAAACTAACATTTATAATAGTAGTCGGATGTAAATCAATACGAGTAGATAGTAAGTAATAACGGTCTGTTACCTTCTTAGAACTAGTGGCGTCAAATTTAGAATGTTAGTCTAACAAGACTGCGGGCTGGACAGATTACTAATATACCGTTAAATAAATAGCACACTCAGTACACAACATTTCTCTGAGTTAGCTGGCTAACAAACAACTAGTCCACGGGGCTGATTATTATCCATTTGCCACAGTTGGAGACATATTGGGGGCTCGCGAGAGGAAATTGCATCCCCTAATCGTTCGTTACAAGGAAATGAATAGATTCTTCTGTTATATTGTTGTTCGACCCTTTTTATGGCCCACTGTTGGACCGGGTCTACTCTCATAGTTAGATTTAGGCCATAGTCTACCACGCGGGCCTTGTGCGGATCGGTAGACTTCACACACCTCAGAAAATATTATACACTTTATAACATCTCTGAGGTGTGCCGGTTTCCTCACGATGTTTTCGTTCACCGTTATAGCGAGTGATATTTAAATTTTAATTGTGAAACGCACGTAATAAACCAGAGGTGCGTGCCAGGATGGAACCCAGACCTGCCAAGTGGAAGACTGGGTTATATTATATTATATTATCTGTTATATTACATTATAATAACATGTTAATTGTACAGTCTTGCCTACCTCTTAATTTAGATTAGAACTTTAAATGTAACACATCAAAGTTCGAAAATTAACAATACTAAGAATGAACACTGACTAATACTTTGATTGATACTGTCAAATACTAATTCGACTAATATGACTACGAGTAATAGAGATGCTTTGCTCCTCGGCATTGCCTTGTCTATGGATATCATTAAAATAATACATTATGTGATTGCTAAAACAACAAATATTGTTTTTATTTTCCCTTTTTGTTTTTCCGGGATCTCTCGAACGGCTGAACTTTTTATCCCGAAATTCCAATGGAGTTATGATTTAGGATTGCGATTATATATTTATTCACTCATTTTTGTTTTACAGCGGATATAATTCAAAACTACTGACTTTCAACCCTAATTGTTAGTCTTGTTAATTTCATCATTTTTGTGGTTGTCTCCTGTAATAGTATTTCATTCTTTATTTCCTTAATGAAGTTAATGAAATTTAAGTTAAAAGTGACCACAGATTGGCACATATTAATCGTGTTTCCATATTAGGTAGCTATAAGGTGTGTTTCGCGCATCCAAAGTCAATATCGCAGGATTGTCGCGAGGGAATCCATTAGCGACAATTGATCCATTTAAAAGGTCTGCTTTCATCTTCAGACAACGTCGCATCATTCAAACTCATCTCAATAGTCCATACACTAAGCGAGAGACATATAGGCCAGGCATCGTCAACACGCGGCTCACAGATATTAAATATTCACAAATGGTTTTTACTCACACGCCTTAATATAAATTAAATTTCATTTAAACAACACGCATCTAATGATTTATTTTAATTGGTGTAATTTAAATAAATAAACATTTGTTTACGTTGAACAGCATAATCAAAGGTAAAAATTATTTTCAACAAAAAATCTTATTCGAAATTTATGTTTCCCTGGCGGCTTTGTTATAAATACAAAAATGAATGATTGTAATGTATATTAATTACTTTGAAGTAATATTAATTATTATAATATTAGTAATTCTATGTAATTGTTGTAAGGTTTGTAATTATGCGTTTATTTTTTTAATACACAGTTTATACGACAGGTATAATAATACCCAAAATATACACGACAATAAATTCTTATACTTTATAATTTTAATGTAATAATTAAGTAGTAAATTATTATTATAATTTGTACGCCGTAAAACGGCAAATTATGGATCAAACTAATCTGTAAATCCTTTAAATGATTTTGCAAAATATTAAATGTAATCTGTGCAAATAAACGTCTTTACTTTTGCAACTAAGTTTTTCTGCTACTGGAGTGAATATATTTAGATTTAATTTTGATGTTGTCTACGGCCAAAAAATGTTGCGGAGCCCTGTTATAGACAAGCGCAAAACACGTGAGCACAAGTGACTATTGTCGCACCTGGCAACACCCTCGCTGTTTAAATAAATGCAGTGGCACAAAACCTACGTTTAAGTGGTTGAATGACAGATTAAAAAAGGGTAAGAATGCGCCAGAAATTTTTAATGCGTATTTCCTAGGTGGTGCGTTCGCCGAGTTGTTTTTTCTTATTTTAAATTTCAATTGTTAGTTTTGTCGCCCATTTCAGTCCTCAATTCTGTAATTATCGTAGCATTTTCAAATTTTCATCGCATTTTAAAATACCATGCAAGAAATACACAGTAATCAATGTCATATTATAATATTTTTTTAATAAGTCTTTTATTTTCTTTGATTATATAAAAACAGATTTAATTTAGAAATAACATGATGTAGGCTTTAAAACAAGTTATTTAAATATTAAAAATTAAACAATGTTTTCCTTAGAGATATCACGATTTTTTGAAAAGAATGATGCCATCCAATTACTAACATGCATTTGCTGAAATACCTGCTAAAATTTACCCCATATAAATTATTTACAGTTAATACCACACAACAATTTAGCACACCACCTAAGATATAGAACTTTCAATTTTATTTCCAATGTCAGAAACGCCATTGTGGTGGCAAACATTCCGGCTGAATACAAAAACATACCGCCCTTTACCTTTGGGTGAATTTAGAGGAAAATAAATATTATCAACTGTCAAAGAGTTCCCGCCAATTTCGCCTTTATAGGTTAGGAATTTGCGCGGCAACTCCACTGTCTATGGCGCGTTTAAAATTCAAAGAAACAATATCGAGTGTGCATATTCTATCGTATCCGTACATCTGGATTGTTTATGAGCGCGCAGGGAAATACGACAGCATTTCTTTTTTAAAATGGAACACAAAAAGTATCACCGAGAATTTATTATACGTCGTCGGGCGCCATGTTTTAATCACGCGTAAGTGTTACCAACTGAAATAATAGGTAATTTTTAGTTATTAATTTGTCTTCCATGCTTTTTTGATTTTTTTCCACATTTGCAACAGAGTCCCAATAACTTTAGATTAGTTTTTAACGCAAAATCCTCATAAAATATTGTTCATGTTTATTCAGAGGAACGCAACTTCTGGTTTTAAACGCGATTGTATTTGTGAAAAGTGTGAGCGTGTTTGTTTGTTTGTCCTTCTTTCACGTCCTAATCGAGCAATGTATCGATGCGATTTTCAAAACAGACAAAACAAATTGTTCTATTACAACAGCATTACACATTAAAGCAATATTATTGAAATGTCAAGAACACTCCTATTAAAAATCAGCATGTAATAGTTTCTAAAATACATACATACATACATATCGTCACGCCAGGTCCCTTGCGGGGTAGGCAGAAAGCAGCGAGTGCCAAATATCCC